>JAUTXW010000113.1:0-90000 GCA_030620095.1 Kuschelorhynchus macadamiae
AGTTATATTGATGATTATTTAAAATTAGAAGAAACAACTTTACCTCAGAAAGACCAATTTTATAATACTTTAACGGATGAGCACATCAGTGATGCAGAATACCAAAGAGCTGTAAAGGTTTGGCAATTGTTTAAATGTGAATCTCTTGGTCAATACTCCGACGTTTACTTACTCTCTGATACTTTACTTTTGGCAGATATTTTTGAAAATTTTAGAAGCACTTGTTTATCCACATATAAGCTCGATCCAGCTCATTTTTACACTTTTCCAGGTTTATCCTGGGAGGCGTGTTTGCGTTATACTGGAATAGAGTTAGAATTGTTAACTGATCCAGATATGATACACTTTTTCAAAAAAAAGCGTTCGCGGTGGTGTGAGCTCTTGCATTTGTAGAAAATCTGAAGCTAATAACCCATTTCTTTTAAATTTTGATCCTTTAAAGCCAACTAAATACATAATTTATTATGATGCAACAAATTTGTATGGTTATGCAATGTCACAGCACATTCCAACGGGAGATTTTGTTTGGTTAACAGATAAAGAAATCAATGATTTAAATATTATGAATATTTCTAAAAAATCTAATAAGGGATATGTTTTAGAAGTTGATTTAGAATATCCTACAAGTCTACATTCCTATCATAACGATTTTCCGTTTTGTCCAGAAAACTTTAAACCGCCAAATTCTAAATGCATAAAATTAATACCCAATTTAAATGATAAATCAAAATATGTTATTCACTATCAATTATTAAAACAATGTTTGGAACATGGACTCAAGTTAACTAAAGTTCATAGAGTTTTACAGTTTTCTCAATCTGATTGGTTGAAAAAATATATAGACTTGAATTCAAGATTAAGAAATGATTCAAAGAATGAATTTGATCGTAATACTTACAAGTTGGCAAATAATAGTATTTATGGCAAGACTATGGAAAATGTTGATAGGAGAATTGACGTAAGACTTGTTACAGAGTGGGAAAAAAATAGAAGAAAAGTATTCTGACATGATAAAAATATTCACAAATTTGACACATCTAATTATGAATTTAATAATATTCATGAAATGCCTATTACAAAGTCATTTATAGGAAAATTCAAAGATGAATATGCTGGTGAACCCATTACTGCTTTCTTTGGTACTGGAGCAAAAGCATATTGTATTAAAACGGAAAACAGTTTAACAAAAAAAGCAAAAGGTGTTAAAAAAAGTGCAATTAAAAAGCAGTTGGATTTTATTCATTATAAAGATGTTGTTGAAAATCATTCTAAAACCTTTTGTTCAATGTATGTTTTTCGATCTAGACAACATACAATTTTTACAGAGTTAATTAATAAATTGGCTTTGAGTTCCGAAGATGATAAGCGGTATAAAATTCCCTATAGTTTTAATACATTAGCTTGGGGACACCAAGAT
Source organism: Kuschelorhynchus macadamiae (assembly GCA_030620095.1). Taxonomy (NCBI): domain Eukaryota; kingdom Metazoa; phylum Arthropoda; class Insecta; order Coleoptera; family Curculionidae; genus Kuschelorhynchus; species Kuschelorhynchus macadamiae. Next base: position 1,418 of record JAUTXW010000113.1, read on the forward strand.
ATTGCTTTGTATCAATGGAATGCAGAACATGAAGATTTAGATATATTTATGTAGATATTATAAGGTATTTAAATTTGTTGTTTTTGAAACCAAAGTTAGTCTTCATAAGTCTTTCACAAAATGTGCATAGAAACTTTTGACAAAGAAATTGATAACAGTTATTTTAAAACATATGAAAAACGACTTTCCACTTTTAAAAAATGGAAAGGAAAATTGAGACCAGAAGTGTTAGCTGGAGCTGGCTTTTACTATACTTCAATCAATGATATTTGTAAATGTTTTTATTGTGGTATTGAAATTTTTGATTGGTTAAGTTATGATGATCCTATTGTGGAGCATAAGAAATTTGCTAGGAATTGTGATTTAAATAACTGTTTATGGAAAAATAGGAATCGAATAATTGTAACCATTCAAAATAAGTCTTCAAGCTACACATTTTATATAGTATTATTAATATCCTTATTTATGAACTTTTACATATATTTAAATTAAGTATTTTATTGTTATTTTTTTACAACTGCTTTTGCTTTCGTGGTGAAAGTATCTGCTTAATGTTAATAAATTTGGAATATAATTATTAATTTGTTTTAATGACTATCAGTAGATCTCAATTTATTCTTCTTTATTTTATTTTCCAAAATGTTTTTTATGTTCATCATCCCCCTGGCGTAACACAGTGTGAAATATGTTTTTCTAATAAAACAGACGTCACTCTAAGTAAATATTGTAAATTTATGAAAATTGGATTAATTAACAATAGTACAATTAGTTGGATGGAACGAATAAATGGAAATGAAAATGCAAGTAAATTTTTTAAAATTTTGTATCATTATCCAAATCGATCTATTTTTGATACAAATTGGATAGAAAGATTAGAGTTTAAAAATAATCAGTTACAAATTTTAACCCCCAACTGTACCAATTATTATGACGGATTCAAAAATTATTACTTTTCCATCATTAGTGTTACATTAAACTTTGCATTATTTTTATACATTACCATTTTAATTATTTATCTTTATTACAAATTTCAAACTGGAAATCTATTTTTTCATTAATCCATTTTAATCAAAACTTTAAAGAAAGTGGGGATGAGAATATTTAAGTACAAGAATAACACAATATGTTTCAGTCTCGTTTAGTCATTATGAACAACGCCGTGGTTCATAAACCTTTGGAAACGCTTCTTAATTCAAAAATTTATTTTTTAAATAATTCTTTGTCAAAATTTGTTCTTGTTGGCATTAGTTTAAATGATTTTTCTCCAAAAATTGTAATTGGTGGAAAAACTGGATTTTCAATCGCACTAACCGAAGAAAATTGGAAAGACATTTGTGTTCATCAAGGAATTATTGTAAACAATTTCTACTTTCCTCAAGTTGATCAAACCAGTGTGAATATAAACAACATTCATCTGCAAGTTCAGAAAATAAATGATACCCCTGTTCTACAAATTACAAAAGGCCCACACTTCATATACTTAGGACAAGAGTCTTTGGACAATTTCTGGCGATTAAAGGAAATTATTGATTATAGATTATCTATACTTAAAAGGCAAGAATTCAATACATATTTCAAAATATTTCAAAATAATATTTCATCTGATTGTGGCGACTTGTGTACGCATGTTTATAATATAATAAGTCCAACAGAAAATCCTAACAGTGAAAATGTTTCAACTATGATGGAATTACTTGCTTTATATCCTGAACAAATGGAAAACAAATTGAAGCAAAATGGAACAAAACGAAAATATTACGAAGAAAACAATGAAAATGGATGAAAAAGAAAATATTACGAAGAAAACAATATCTTTTCTGGAAGAGAACAATAAGGTGCATGTGTTAGTGAAGTGGAGCTTTGCTTACAGACAAGCCCGTAGGAGTAACTTTCAGATGTGGTACTTAGATAGACTCCGTTTTGAAAAAAGAATAAATGATTGTAAACTTATTCTAGATTCGATATTATCTGAGGAACATAGAAATAAAATATATTTGACACGTTTTAATAAAAATTGTATTTGATGTTTTACTTAATAAAATTTTAGTTTAGTAAATGTGAATTTTATTTGAAATTAATTAGCACATTAAGACTTTGTAATTTGTATCAGCTAAAGCATAAAGTGAGGAACAGAAATAAAACAAATTTAACTAAAATTTAATTTCAATTTAATTAAACAATATTTTTTTTATCAATCCATGTATTATATTTTTTATCAAGTCCTAACCATTTCACATAAACTTTGTTTCCTTTCCTTCTCAAAATCTTCTCAATAAGATACACATCGGTATGCTTTACTTTTAGTAATTCTTGCTCATAAAAACCACCCAGAATGTCCTGATTATCTTCGTCTTGAATTAAATATGTCCAAGGGTTTGTCATCTTAACTTCTTTAATGTGGAATATCTCATTTGACCAATTTGGTGTGTAACCTTTTGAAAATGCCTCTCGATGCTTGCTTATTCGTACGTGATCACCCACTTTAAACTTTGGAGATTTTATATCTAACGTTTTAGCATGAGTAAATGCAGATTTCAAGATTCTATTTTCATTTGTTTTATTTACTTGTTTTGGCTTCATTCCTATTGAAGAATGTTTTGTATTGTTATAATCTTTTACAATATCCGCTAATATATTAAACCATTTGTAATTTCCTTGAATGCTAAATATTTTCCACATATTATTCTTTAAAGTCCTGTTCACTCTTTCTACTATACTCGCTTTCAAATTGGAAAACGTGCTATAATGGTTAATTCGAAATTGTTGCATCAAATTTTGAAAATTTACATTGAAAAACTCTCTTCCTCTATCCGTTTGCAAGTTTTTTGGTGGAGTTTTTGCACTGATTAATATTTTTTTCATTGCCGCTGTTACGTCTTTTCCAGATTTAGATTTTAACGGTTCGGCCCAAACATACTTAGAAAATACATTTATGGTAACCAAGATATATTTAAATCCCTTATTAAATTTGGCATAGGGTAACATTTCAACCAAATCAGCTTGAAAAAGATCATTTAACCCTTTCACTACCACCCTTCTGCGTTTGTAGTTTTTTCTAGCAGGTTTATGTAATTCATTAACGACTTGCTGTTTAACGGTTGTCATGACAACAAACTTGTTTATTCAATTTTAAGGAAGTTCACTTTCTATGTTTTGTAATAATTCGAAATATAACTTTTATATGTTTTTTCCCATTCATTCAATTTATCAATTTGTATTGTATAACTTTTTTCATTTAAAATTTTACTAATTTTAGTAATCTCCTTTTCTAACGCATTAAAGGATTTTTTTATCTCTCCAGTTAAGAAAGTAGTTGATCTACTATCACTATTTTTTAATTCCTCCTCTGTTTTATTTAATTCTTGTTCTAATTTCTTAATTACACTGGACATTATATTTTCCAAGGAAATATATTGTTGATTTTCTTCCAAAGTGAGTTGGTCAATTGTTCTACTGTTAAGAATGCTATTTTGATTTCTTTTTTTTTCATCATCTAACCTTTTTATAAAAGTTCTTAATTGTTTAATTTTTTCCTTGTGTTTTTCAATTATTACTTCTCTTATATTTGTTTCCATTATTTTATTAATTTTGTTGATATCATCACTTAATTTTTTGTCTTCCTTTTTAACATGTTCATTTAAAAATTGCAAATCTTTACTTATTTGATTTAGCGTTAGCAACTGTTTATTAACGTTTTCAATTGAGGTATAGCATCCTTTAATCTGGTTCTCATACTCTCATAATTTTCATCAAAAACCTTAAGCTTTTTAGCAAAGATTTCATTATTTGTTTCATTTTCACCTAATCTCCTTTTTAAATTATTAATGTCACTTATTGTCTCTTGATTTTGTTTTGAAATATGGCGTCCAAATTTATCAACTGTCATGTTGAGCTTTCATTAAACAATAAATATGATTATATTTGATAGCTGTTATTTATAGTATTACTTTATCTTCTCTTAATTCTTCAATAATAGAGATAATCTCGTTACTATGAGCATTATTTCCCGCATCACTTGATGAAATTAATAAACGTAGCCTATCAACAATTTCGTTAACATTATTCCAGTATACATAGTCTGTATTTGATCTGTTTGTTTTCAAAATTAATCCCTTTCCTGTAGATTTGGCTCTAGTTGTTCTAAACGGAGGTTTTGGTTTGTTAAATGCTGTAACTAATCTTGGCAAGGTTTTTGTCTTTGTAAATATGGTCCTATTATTGTAACATATTTGTGTGATGTATTTCCTTGAACTTGTTCATTTGAATCAAAATTCCTACGATATACATTTGTTTTAGCTAGAATGTTCATGTAATTATCTAAATCTTCCTTCTTATAACCTTTCGGTTCTTTTTTGAAAAGCAATTCGTATAAACCTGGCGTGCCTGTGTACGTTATTCCTCCCACTTTAATGTCTTTTCCAATAATTTCTACCGGTGTTCTCGTCGGGGCGGAGTTTGTATTGAAAAATTATTATTATTTTCGAATTTATTCGATTTCACTCGAACGTTGGGCGGAGCTACAGTTTTCTTACCACGTTTCTCCCCTGCGGGGACACTGAGCTCCATTTCTTCGAGTGAAAACAGGGAATACAAACTTCCTTCCCTTTGTCCTGTAGTTGGTTTTTTATTCATTGTCCTGTCGTCGCCTTCGCATATAGAACGGAGGTCGACTCCCGATTTCCCACCCGGACTCTGACGGTCAGGAGAGAAATCCAACTCAAATAACGAATACGTTTTTCTGTTCTTTTGCTGTCTAAGTTCCAACGAACTGTCAGCATATATCGTGTGCAGAGAATCGCGCTCGCGGCTACTATCGAGCAACAGGGTTTCATTTGGTTTGTTTTGTTTGTTTAATTTAATTTCAGATTTAAATTTATCATTTATAAAAGATGTATTACGTTGATAATCTCTTTCTCGGGGCACCTCCATGGAGATGTTCTCCATGTAGGATGCTCCGGCAAATGTATCCACTAAGTATGTTCTATATGAGTCTTCATGATTGTCGATATAGTCAGGGGCTTTGAAAGGCAAGCTTGGTAAGCTTGCCGGGCACCCACCACTCACCCGGGGAATTTTTGAGTGTTCGTTCCCCTCGCCAGGAAATAGATTGAGCACTGGCTCAAGAAGGGGGACGGTGTTGCTGGGCGAATGGAGTTCTGAGCTACCACCCTTGGGAACTACACCAGAAGTAGGAGTAGCCATTGGTAGTCAGATGTAAAAAGTTTGTTTAAGGAATACAAAGTTCGGACGTTCCGAACAAAATAAATGAGGGAGCAACGGGCGTCAGTCGGGGGAAAGTCACTTATAACTAAAGTAACGTCACCCGAGTGGAGTCCTATCCCTAAGTCTAAATCTAGTTTTAATCACAAAAAATCGTATGGATTTTATTTACTTAAGGTAACCTGTCACTATGGCCGTAGCCGTGTGTAGGCTTTTCCAAGTCCTAACACCACTAAATATTTCACCTTTCGAACTCAAGTCGAAACGTTTAAGAAAGCACTACGCACTGTCACTATAAGTGTTCGTGGAGATACTTTGTCTCTTTAAGTTTATTGTTTATTATTTATATTTATTCAATGTTGAGATTTTTCAAAGTTCGCTCAACAGTCTTTGTCCATACAAATAGTAATTGACCACAATTACTAAACTGTCTTTTTGCTCACTTTTCAAAATCGATAGAGTCAAAATAGATAACAACCAATCTCTCGTAATGGTTATTGTTTATATTAATCAAAATAACACTGTGACTGCTCAGTAAAATCTTTTAGTTACAACTTTAGTTTCAAATTACAATAATACTTAACCTAGTCGAACTAACTAAGTGAATATCTTTTTATGTACACTAAAATTTAGTTTATTTATTATTATTAATAATGTCAACATCAGTAAATCTTAGTCTTATTTAATAAGTTGGCAAAGCTATTTAAAAATTAAAAATCAAAATGATATTTTCAAAATAAAAATTAAGATCAAAACTCAAAAAGATATTCTTTTCAAGCTTGCCAAGAGTCCCTATCTAATAGTCCACTCGGGTCACGCCGCTTGGGATATTAGACGCGAAAATGTTGTAATATTTAATTATTTAAAAATAAAAATTATTAAAAATTAATATTTTGTTAAAGTTAAAGTTTATGATACCTTATATAATATATACAAAATTCACGAATATATATATATCAAAATCAAATTTTGTCAAAATCAAGAGCACGGTTTTTGCTAAGTGTTCCTTAGAATAAACAATCCTCTACACTTAAGAGAGATTGAGAACTTCAGGAACTGACGTGCTATGTCTCTGGAGGGATCGTTAAGTTTTAGAAGAGATCGGATTCACCAAGCGTACTTAAAGCTAGGATCCTATCTTACCTAATACAAGATCAAGTAAATTGTTATTTACAATTTGTTTAAACAATTAAGTTTAAATACAAGAGAATATCAAAATCAGATTTGTCACAATCAGTAAGTTTACAAAAAATATGATTCGCCCAATTAAGGGTAGATCATAAAATACAAATCAAATAAAATATACAATGTTACAAGATAGTAAAAGTTTGCAGTCAAAATTCGGTAATTTAAAAAAATTTACGAGTTATAAAAATTATAAGAAAAATCAGTGAGCAATTCGTTAAAATTTAGAGTGAACAGCAAATTCAAATTTTCCCAAAATAAGCAAAGGTAAACAGGTTTGCGTTTTAAAATAATGAGTGATAAATTATATGCCAAAAGATACAGAGTTTAATTTTACACTTGAACACAAGTTAGGCTAAGGTTCGAGCAAAGAAAGGAAACTTGATCTGGAGAAAAACTGAGCTTGGAGAACGCTTAGAGGAGAAGGAGACCAGAGGCAAAGCAACTTACAATTTTTTCCTCGCGCAATTTATACAGCCAGTTATGTTTCTTCCAGATGCCTCCTACTAGGCCATAAATCAGGAGAACCAGATTTAAGACCCGAGGACGATCTTCACAATCAGAGCCCTACTAAGAACCTTAGTGCAATGGAACTTTTCGAGACTAAGATCCGGCGCAATCCAACGTTGGGAACAAAGTGCAAGGTTCCTCTAGTAGGCTTCGGCTGTTTCACTCAGAATGATTAAAAGAAACGCACTAATAACACTGCTTCCGACGCTTAGGAGGGTATATGAAAAATAGCTATTACACTCACGAATTTGACACGTATTACTGGTCGTAAGAAGAAGATCGAATTCTTTTGAAACAAAAATCTGTCCATATTTATATTAATCGAAGTTTGACGTCACGGCGACACCCTTTTGCACGCTCTGGACCAATCCTGTGGATTGTGGGCGGAGTCCCGTGAACGAAACTGGTGTATTTTCTGTTCACTTTCGAACAGGATTTTCTACTGAAAACATCTCCCGGGAAACTTTGAAGTCCCGTGGGATCCGTATTTTTGAGAATTTTCTTGGTTTGGGATTTTTCCCTAGAATAGTATTACTTTACACGTATTCTGGCCAAGTTTCAGATTTTTATTATAACTTTTTTCTTTTTGAAAATAAAAAATTCGTATAACCATAAGACTTTGTTAAACGATAGTTCTTTATGTAATAATTAATCCTGTGAAAAATCAGATTTTTTCTATTAGTCGTTTTGCAGATATTGGACATTTTCACCAGGTCCTGGTGCATAACTTCCAACGTCGATTTCATGGTTTTCTGGTAGTTTTTTCTAAAACTGTTTTATTATATAAAACTCTTCTTTTTGTAAGGGCTTTTATCCTATGAAGGTCCCAAGTTGATACCTTTATTTTGGTTTTTTGTTTATCCAAAATTTTGGCTAAGTCCAAAAAAGTGAAAAATTTTGCTCGCAAAAATTTTCCTATTTTCTTGAAAATTTGATATGTTGTAGTTTAATTTATTTGAAAACTTTTTCGTCTAGTGACTTTTTGTCGTCCGACGTCGCGTTTAGGCGCTACGGACGTGGCGTCCTTTTCCAGGCGTGGCATCTGCGACGCCTATCTTCTTTGTTCATAGTTTTGCTAATTTTTGATATATCTTTTTCAAATTTTGATACAAGGTGGCCCTAAGGGGTCTCTTTCGATTAGTCCTTACGGCACTTGTCTATCTGGTTTAGAAAAAATTTTATTAAAGATTGAAATTGAAAAATTGAAATTTAACGAACTCGAATTTTTGAATTTTTTCCTTTAATGCTAATTTTCTCTGTTATTTCTGAACGGATTTTAATCATTCTTTTACTGAAATGTAGGAGTTGATTAGGCCTTTTTGGGGATGTAAAAAGTTTTTTGAAATAATTAGTTTTTAGATTTTGAGAAATTTTTAACGTTGAATTTTAGGTAGAAATAATAATGTTTTTGTAAAGATTTTTATATGAGCGTGAAGCGCATATACTAGAGATTATTTGTACAAAGTTTCATTATGAAATTTTGATTAGAACTATTTTTAATTAATTAATTTACTTATAGAATTTCTAGAATCGAACAGACCAATCCGATTGCAGCGTGGGTAAATCTTATTGGTTGAAAGACTGGAATGCTGTAATCCTATTGGATGGAATGTTTCTATCGAATTTTCTAGATTAGGTGTGGTTACGTAGATTATTCGAATTGGTTCGATGCTCTAGAAGACGAGTTCTAGGCCGATTTCCAATGTCTAATGTATGTAAATGTATATGGAATTCATTTTTCTATATTTTGGCCTAATTTTACTTGTTGATTTTATTTAATTTTGGCAAAAAATGTGATATTACGACACTCCCCCACCCAGCTGTAAATTGACTGTCCTTTCGATTGTCAATTTAAGCCTCGAAGGATTCTTGGTGGATGTCTTCTTCGGAGAGTTCTTCAGGTCGTAACATCGGTTTTCGTCCTGGAGGTTTCGCTAGTGTTAACTGCTCTGTCTCCGGGGTTTTTATTTTAGTTTGCTCAGGTTTAGTTTTAATTTTAGTTTTAGTTTTACTTTTAATTTTAGATTTAATTAGAGTTTGGGAATTTGCATTTTTAGCTTGCTCATTAGTCTGAGATTGATTTAAATCAGTTTGATTATTTAAATTTATGTTATTATTATTTGAACTGGAATTTTGACCTGAAGGGTCGGAATTGTCTCCTTCAGAGTCAGAGTTGTTAGGAAATGAATAAACACTATCTTCGTCGTCCGAAGATAGGTTGTCTTCATTATTAAAGTCGACCTCGTTTCCATCTGGATGCTTCCGTAAGTCGTCCAGATGTGTCACCCAGTCCCGTCCGTTGATGTTAACAACATAGGAGGTGTCTCCTAGTTGTTTAACAACAGTATGTGGTCCAGTCCAAGTCGTAGCGAATGTGCCTGGGCCGATTGTGTACTGTGTACGGAAATTGACTTTCTGTCCGGGCGCAAAAGTGACGTGAGGGATTTCTTTGCTTTTATTGTATTTTCGCGTTTGGTAATCAAGCTGCTTCGCATAGATCCTTTTGTTACGAGCCTTCCTTTCCGGCTTGGTCAAATTTTTCCGCCTGAGGGCCTCAGGGGTGAACCACGTACCTGGCCGAGGAAGCTCATAACCAAGGACTATGGAAGCAGGCGTTTCGCCTGTGGCTTGGTTACGACGAGATCTTAGTATTTGTAATGCTTTGGGTACTTGTGTATCCCACGCAATTTCGGGTTTATTATGTAGTAATATTCTCATGACTTTTTTAAATTCTTGTACACGACGCTCGATCGGGTTTGCTCGTTGATGATATATCGCCGAGAATTCGTGTTTTATGTTGTGCCGTTCGCACATTTTTTCAACCTGTTTCGAGATGAAGACCGGCCCATTATCAGAGACTATGGTCTCCGGGCTTCCATATCTGGAAAAGATTTCTCCCTCCAGATAGGTTACGACGTCCCTTGCCAATAGCTCTGGATATGGTTTGGCCTCCACCCATTTGCTAAAAACGTCCTCAACTTTGAGTATATATTGATTTTTTCGTGGGGTTTCTGCGTAAGGACCTAATACGTCGACTGATATCATTTGGAAAGGATATTTTGGCGATCTAGCATGCATCGGAGCATGTGGCGCTTTTTGTTGCGTTTTACAAATCGAACAGGGTATGCAATTTTTTATGTAGTGTGAAACTTCACGAGTCATTCTTTTCCAGTAGTATAGGCGCTGTATTTGACGCAACGTTTCATCAATGCCTGGGTGTGCAGAGTCAGGGTCATCGTGGAACGTGTAGATAACCTTCTGAGTCTGATTTTTTGGTACGACTAGTCTGTCACCAGAGTCGTGTTTTCGCCAGAGTAACTGGTCGTAAGTCGTGTAATTTTTTAGTAACTCACGGTCTTCGTTAGTCTCTGGGGGGTTGTTCGTCAAGTAAGTCAGTTGCGCGATGCGTCTCTGACATTGACGATTTGATCTTTGGGCATTGACTATTTTCGTATGTAGGTCTCGTAGGTTAATCGCATTGATTGCAAGGTCTTCAGAAATCTCTAGAGACGCATTGTCAGGGTTTTCTCCCAGGGCTTCTGGGGGAAAAAGTCTCTCGAGGTTTGGTGTAAAGTCTACTTGCTCTCCAGGGTCTCTGCTGAGGAGATCTGGAAGTTCATTTTTCGTGCCAGGGACATGCTCGATTTTAAAATTAAATTCCTGTAGAAGTAAGGCCCATCGGGTCAGTTTAGCTTTAGTGTCCTTGAATTTATTGAGCCAGGTAATTGCCCTAGAGTCAGTTCGAAGAATGAACTGGCGATCCTCTAGGTAATTACGGAAGTACTTGATGGCCCACATGACAGATAGACACTCTTGCTCGTTAATGTGGTACTTTTGAACAGTTGGTGAAAATTTTGAGCTTATATGTGAAATAATGCGTCTTTCTCCGTCCTCTGCCTCTTGGTAGAGTACGGCCGCCATTCCTACGGAAGACGCATCTGTTTGAAGAATGAATGGTTTGGTGTAATCGGGCCTGCTCAAAGGAGTGGGATTCGAAAAAGCTATCTTGGCCGCGTCGAAAGCTTTATCGTGGACCTCGGTCCAATGCCACTTGGAAGTTTTTCTCAATAATTGGGTTAATGGCACTAGTAATTCAGACGAATTGGGGACATATTCCCTTAACCAGTTGCAAACTCCAAGAAAGCTCTGGAGTTGCTTTTTTGTCTGTGGCTTTTTAAAGTTTTGGATTTGAATTATATGTTTCTGTTGTGGGATGTTATTTTCCCCACAAATTCGATGGCCAAGATAATTTAAGTCCGTGACGGCAAGTTGACACTTGTCCGCCGAAACTTTCAGGTTATGGATCTGCAATCTCTCAAAAATGAGACGAAGATGGGCTAAATGTTCCTCAATTGTATTGCTGTAACATATGATATCGTCCAGGTACACCTGCACGAAATCATGGAGATAACCAACCAAGACTTCGGTGGTCATGAGTTTCTGAAAGGTGGCTGGCGCGCCTTTCAGACCAAAGGGCATTACGGTGAAGTGGTATGACGCTCCGTCTGGAGTTGTGAATGCCGTCAATTCTTTAGAAAAGTCGTCCAAAGGAATTTGCCAGTAACCTGCCTTCAGGTCAAGGACTGAAAAAACCTTTGCTTGACAGAGGTCTTTGAGAGCATCCTGGATTCTAGGAAGCCCTGAGCTCTCGTCTTGAGTTAAGTCGTTCAGGTCACGGAAATCTACACAGAACCTTTCCTTTTTACCCTCACGTTCGACAAGAACAGGAGGACTAGAATAAGGCGACTGTGAGGGTTCGATGACACCTGCCTCAAGCATTTCATCTACACATTCATATAAAATACGTTTTTTATAAGGATTTAGAGGATAACATTTTTTGTTAACAACTTTATTTGAATTTAGCGTAATGACATGTTTTGTCGTACGCGTTGTGGGTTGGACTAACCCAGTTTCAAAAATATCCTGAAACTCATGAATCAAGTCTTTGATACCCTGCGGGTGTTGATCATTGAGCTCAGGTAATTTGATTAAGTTTTTATTTTGTTTAGGGGGTTGATACCAATACACTGTCTTCCGATTTTCGATACCAATGTAAACACAATTGCGTTTGTAATCGAGGACGCATTCCTGACTACTTAAAAACGGATGCCCTAACAACATATCTTCACACAAATTTTTAATGACAAAAAATTTTGCCGAAAAAACTGCCGATTGGATCTCGAAGATGCAATGGCACGTGCCTAGTACCTCCGCGTTTGCGTTATTGGTAGCTAGTGCTAAACTACTTCTCTCTGACGTGTCGAGGGAATCTGGAGCTAAGTTGTCCGACAACAAATTCACTCCTGCTCCAGTGTCCAAAAGTGCCCGTACTTTTTGTCCTCCAAGAGTGACACTCAGTATTGGATTTTTCACTTTTGGGACTCTATTCCCAACGACGTGCGAAAAAGTCGTTGACTTTCCACCGTCAGTTCCTACCTCTTTTCCTCTATTATAAACATCATCATCAATATTATCAATTAAAACGTTAGGCTCCGTATTTTCGCAGAATGTTTTGTGGCTCGAATTTGGAAGTGTTTTTAGTGTTTGGTGTGGTGTGGAGTGTGTTTGAAATGTGTGTTGTGTGGTTGAGGAATGGTGAGTCACACTATCCGCGCCACGCATGACGGGTCTGTTTTTAGACTCACCACCCTCGGGTGTGTGTGTAGTGTACGTGTGTGTGTGTGTAGATTTTTGAAATGAAGAGTGCGGGCCGACACTCAAAGTGAAAGTTGATATAGAAAAAGATTTTAGTTTATTTTGTTTAAAATTTAAATTATTATTTACTTGAGGAACATTAGTTGTTGAAGAAACGTTGTCTTCCTTCGAGTTTACCTCTTGGGAAGCTTGCTCAACGATCTTCTTTTGTTTTTTAGATTTCGTTTTAGTTTTATTTTTTGAAGCGTGGGGGAGGGTGATGCCCTGTGTATCCTCCACGGTTTCTTCCACTTCGGGAAATAGAGAATGTAAATCTTTATGAATAAATTTGGTTTTTAAATTTGGAAAAATTTTATTTTTATTATTATCATTATTAAAAATTAAATTTTGATAATCGGTTGAGAAAATGTCAACTTTGGAGTGATCCTGAGGCCGGCCCTGTCCTAGTTTTCCGGACACTCAGGATCTGGTTTCTTTTCTTTTTGAATCTTTAACGAAGCCACCTGCTTTTGCAGGGACTTGACTTGTTTTTTAAGATTTTCCTCCTTTTTATTATTATTATTATTATTATTAGAGTTAGTATTTGAATTAAAGTCACTCGTTCGGCTAGTCGATGGCACGACTTCGTTTTGCCGTACAACCGCTACCTTTTTGAAATTTTGGGTCTGTGGTTTATTTTGAGTGGTTTGTGGAATAGTGTTTTTTTGATTTTGCGTGTTTGCATTATTCGAGGCCTTATTTTGGTTATTGAACGGTCGATTCATATTTTGGGCGTTTTGCGCAAAATTTCGATTGCCGTTGTTATTATTGTTATTATTATTATTATTTTGATTATTGTTATTATTATTATTATTATTACGACTAAAATTAGGATTTTGGCCGCTGCCAAAATTCCTTTGTGGACCTTGTCCGCTCGAGAAGTTTCTATTTTGGAAATTATTGGGGTTTCTATTAAAATTATTATTAGGCGCACTTGGATAACTAGTATTTCTCGGTCCGTCGTTACCCTGATTTGTTGTGAATCTAGGGGTAACATTTTGGTTTTGGGATCTATTTTGGAAACTACTATTTACAGGTTTAAAGCTACTATTTACAGGTTTAAAGTTATTACTACTATTATTACTATTACTAGAAGATGAGGATGTAGTAACCTTTTGAACTACAACCTTTGTTTGACCCTGTACATTGGGTCGATTTCTTTTTTCTTCCGCAATATCTTTTTCCAACATTGACGTAAGATTTATTAAATCGGATATCGTTTGGAAATACTTTCCACGTATTCTGGATCGTATTTCTGGTAATAGTTGCGAAATTACAAGGGAGATTAATCCTTGTTCATTTCCGTCGGGTTCGAGTCTTGTAAATAGCGCATATTTTCGGAAAATGAATTTTTCGGACGATTCATTTGAATTTTGTTTTTCCCCGTATAGCTTGGTTTTCAAATCGGTGATTTTATCCAAAAACCCGAATTTAGCGATAAATCGGTCGCAGAATTGTAAAAGAGTTATTTTGTAGTTTGTAAATGTGCTGGCCCATTTGTGAGCCTCTTCTCTCAATTGGGTCTTGATGAGATCCAATTGCTCATACGGGTCGTTTATATTGTTCTGTGCGCAATATTGGCTGATTATTTTTAAAAATTCACGGGGGTCCTCATGTTCAAGGCCGCTAAACGTGATTTTTAATTTTTTGGGTTTTTCATTAGGTCTCTGTAGGGATGCCAGACACATTGCCATTTCTGACAGTTTATTTGCGATTTCAAGTTGGGTATTGACAATCGCGTTGTCATTAAGTAATGTGTCGTCTGTTTGTTTGTTTTGTCGATTGCCTCCCTCTAGGCTTACCGACGGTAATTGCTCGTACAGTTTGTAGGTCCGTTGCGAGGATTGTTTTGCCCCCTGATGCTTTTCCATTCTCCCCACCAGGGATGCCATGTTCTCGTCGGGGCGGAGTTTGTATTGAAAAATTATTATTATTTTCGAATTTATTCGATTTCACTCGAACGTTGGGCGGAGCTACAGTTTTCTTACCACGTTTCTCCCCTGCGGGGACACTGAGCTCCATTTCTTCGAGTGAAAACAGGGAATACAAACTTCCTTCCCTTTGTCCTGTAGTTGGTTTTTTATTCATTGTCCTGTCGTCGCCTTCGCATATAGAACGGAGGTCGACTCCCGATTTCCCACCCGGACTCTGACGGTCAGGAGAGAAATCCAACTCAAATAACGAATACGTTTTTCTGTTCTTTTGCTGTCTAAGTTCCAACGAACTGTCAGCATATATCGTGTGCAGAGAATCGCGCTCGCGGCTACTATCGAGCAACAGGGTTTCATTTGGTTTGTTTTGTTTGTTTAATTTAATTTCAGATTTAAATTTATCATTTATAAAAGATGTATTACGTTGATAATCTCTTTCTCGGGGCACCTCCATGGAGATGTTCTCCATGTAGGATGCTCCGGCAAATGTATCCACTAAGTATGTTCTATATGAGTCTTCATGATTGTCGATATAGTCAGGGGCTTTGAAAGGCAAGCTTGGTAAGCTTGCCGGGCACCCACCACTCACCCGGGGAATTTTTGAGTGTTCGTTCCCCTCGCCAGGAAATAGATTGAGCACTGGCTCAAGAAGGGGGACGGTGTTGCTGGGCGAATGGAGTTCTGAGCTACCACCCTTGGGAACTACACCAGAAGTAGGAGTAGCCATTGGTAGTCAGATGTAAAAAGTTTGTTTAAGGAATACAAAGTTCGGACGTTCCGAACAAAATAAATGAGGGAGCAACGGGCGTCAGTCGGGGGAAAGTCACTTATAACTAAAGTAACGTCACCCGAGTGGAGTCCTATCCCTAAGTCTAAATCTAGTTTTAATCACAAAAAATCGTATGGATTTTATTTACTTAAGGTAACCTGTCACTATGGCCGTAGCCGTGTGTAGGCTTTTCCAAGTCCTAACACCACTAAATATTTCACCTTTCGAACTCAAGTCGAAACGTTTAAGAAAGCACTACGCACTGTCACTATAAGTGTTCGTGGAGATACTTTGTCTCTTTAAGTTTATTGTTTATTATTTATATTTATTCAATGTTGAGATTTTTCAAAGTTCGCTCAACAGTCTTTGTCCATACAAATAGTAATTGACCACAATTACTAAACTGTCTTTTTGCTCACTTTTCAAAATCGATAGAGTCAAAATAGATAACAACCAATCTCTCGTAATGGTTATTGTTTATATTAATCAAAATAACACTGTGACTGCTCAGTAAAATCTTTTAGTTACAACTTTAGTTTCAAATTACAATAATACTTAACCTAGTCGAACTAACTAAGTGAATATCTTTTTATGTACACTAAAATTTAGTTTATTTATTATTATTAATAATGTCAACATCAGTAAATCTTAGTCTTATTTAATAAGTTGGCAAAGCTATTTAAAAATTAAAAATCAAAATGATATTTTCAAAATAAAAATTAAGATCAAAACTCAAAAAGATATTCTTTTCAAGCTTGCCAAGAGTCCCTATCTAATAGTCCACTCGGGTCACGCCGCTTGGGATATTAGACGCGAAAATGTTGTAATATTTAATTATTTAAAAATAAAAATTATTAAAAATTAATATTTTGTTAAAGTTAAAGTTTATGATACCTTATATAATATATACAAAATTCACGAATATATATATATCAAAATCAAATTTTGTCAAAATCAAGAGCACGGTTTTTGCTAAGTGTTCCTTAGAATAAACAATCCTCTACACTTAAGAGAGATTGAGAACTTCAGGAACTGACGTGCTATGTCTCTGGAGGGATCGTTAAGTTTTAGAAGAGATCGGATTCACCAAGCGTACTTAAAGCTAGGATCCTATCTTACCTAATACAAGATCAAGTAAATTGTTATTTACAATTTGTTTAAACAATTAAGTTTAAATACAAGAGAATATCAAAATCAGATTTGTCACAATCAGTAAGTTTACAAAAATATGATTCGCCCAATTAAGGGTAGATCATAAAATACAAATCAAATAAAATATACAATGTTACAAGATAGTAAAAGTTTGCAGTCAAAATTCGGTAATTTAAAAAAAAATTTACGAGTTATAAAAATTATAAGAAAAATCAGTGAACAATTCGTTAAAACTTAGAGTGAACAGCAAATTCAAATTTTCCCAAAATAAGCAAAGGTAAACAGGTTCGCGTTTTAAAATAATGAGTGATAAATTATATGCCAAAAGATACAGAGTTTAATTTTACACTTGAACACAAGTTAGGCTAAGGTTCGAGCAAAGAAAGGAAACTTGATCTGGAGAAAAACTGAGCTTGGAGAACGCTTAGAGGAGAAGGAGACCAGAGGCAAAGCAACTTACAATTTTTTCCTCGCGCAATTTATACAGCCAGTTATGTTTCTTCCAGATGCCTCCTACTAGGCCATAAATCAGGAGAACCAGATTTAAGACCCGAGGACGATCTTCACAATCAGAGCCCTACTAAGAACCTTAGTGCAATGGAACTTTTCGAGACTAAGATCCGGCGCAATCCAACGTTGGGAACAAAGTGCAAGGTTCCTCTAGTAGGCTTCGGCTGTTTCACTCAGAATGATTAAAAGAAACGCACTAATAACACTGCTTCCGACGCTTAGGAGGGTATATGAAAAATAGCTATTACACTCACGAAATTTGACACGTATTACTGGTCGTAAGAAGAAGATCGAATTCTTTTTTTAAACAAAAATCTGTCCATATTTATATTAATCGAAGTTTGACGTCACGGCGACACCCTTTTGCACGCTCTGGACCAATCCTGTGGATTGTGGGCGGAGTCCCGTGAACGAAACTGGTGTATTTTCTGTTCACTTTCGAACAGGATTTTCTACTGAAAACATCTCCCGGGAAACTTTGAAGTCCCGTGGGATCCGTATTTTTGAGAATTTTCTTGGTTTGGGATTTTTCCCTAGAATAGTGTTACTTTACACGTATTCTGGCCAAGTTTCAGATTTTTATTATAACTTTTTTCTTTTTGAAAATAAAAAATTCGTATAACCATAAGACTTTGTTAAACGATAGTTCTTTACGTAATAATTAATCCTGTGAAAAATCAGATTTTTTCTATTAGTCGTTTTGCAGATATTGGACATTTTCACCAGGTCCTGGTGCATAACTTCCAACGTCGATTTCATGGTTTTCTGGTAGTTTTTTCTAAAACTGTTTTATTATATAAAACTCTTCTTTTTGTAAGGGCTTTTATCCTATGAAGGTCCCAAGTTGATACCTTTATTTTGGTTTTTTGTTTATCCAAAATTTTGGCTAAGTCCAAAAAAGTGAAAAATTTTGCTCGCAAAAATTTTCCTATTTTCTTGAAAATTTGATATGTTGTAGTTTAATTTATTTGAAAACTTTTTC
Organism: Kuschelorhynchus macadamiae; assembly: GCA_030620095.1. Lineage (NCBI taxonomy): Eukaryota > Metazoa > Arthropoda > Insecta > Coleoptera > Curculionidae > Kuschelorhynchus > Kuschelorhynchus macadamiae. The sequence goes on from JAUTXW010000113.1 coordinate 19,371, forward strand.
GTCTAGTGACTTTTTGTCGTCCGACGTCGCGTTTAGGCGCTACGGACGTGGCGTCCTTTTCCAGGCGTGGCATCTGCGACGCCTATCTTCTTTTGTTCATAGTTTTGTTAATTCTTTATATTTCTTCTTCAAATTTTGATACAAGGTGGCCCTAAGGGGTCTCTTTCGATTAGTCCTTACGGCACTTGTTTATCTGGTTTAGAAAAAATTTTATTAAAGATTGAAATTGAAAAATTGAAATTTAACGAACTCGAATTTTTGAATTTTTTCCTTTAATGCTAATTTTCTCTGTTATTTCTGAACGGATTTTAATCATTCTTTTACTGAACTGTAGGAGTTGATTAGGCCTTTTTGGGGATGTAAAAAGTTTTTTGAAATAATTAGTTTTTAGATTTTGAGAAATTTTTAACGTTGAATTTTAGGTAGAAATAATAATGTTTTTGTAAAGATTTTTATATGAGCGTGAAGCGCATATACTAGAGATTATTTGTACAAAGTTTCATTATGAAATTTTGATTAGAACTATTTTTAATTAATTAATTTACTTATAGAATTTCTAGAATCGAACAGACCAATCCGATTGCAGCGTGGGTAAATCTTATTGGTTGAAAGACTGGAATGCTGTAATCCTATTGGATGGAATGTTTCTATCGAATTTTCTAGATTAGGTGTGGTTACGTAGATTATTCGAATTGGTTCGATGCTCTAGAAGACGAGTTCTAGGCCGATTTCCAATGTCTAATGTATGTAAATGTATATGGAATTCATTTTTCTATATTTTGGCCTAAATTTACTTGTTGATTTTATTTAATTTTGGCAAAAAATGTGATATTACGACACCGGTATCTGTGTTAAACCAAAAGAAAACTTATCCGTTTCGAGGTCATGAACTATTCCATAATAATGGTCAAATTTATGTTGTGTATCTTTCACACCCTCATCAATATATGATCTGGGTAATTCATGAAAATCTGCTAAGTAATCTTTATATGATGGTGTACCAACATAGGTTTGAATTGTTTTTCTAGTTTGTTCCAATATGTCTGACAAGTTTAAATTCGTTGTTGTGTCACTAGAAGGATCTGAAGTTTCTGCTATAACAGTTGATGACAATGGTTGTACTACAGGAGAGGAAGAAGTGATACTACTGTCATTTAAAAATGTTGGTAGTTCTGTAGGGAGTGACGGAGTTTTTCCTGTTTTCTGAATATTTTTCGTCGGAGTTGATGTTTTATAAAGCTTTGTAGGTGTTTTGAAATCTTCATACTTTGAAACTCTTTCTTCTTTTAAATCGAATGGTTCGGATTTACCAATACTTGAAATTAGCTGTTTAAGTGGTTGTGTTATTGGTCTATAAGTTTGTTCTAATTCGGACTGAGCAGAAGAAGTAGCTAATTTCAAGCTTTGATATTTCTGCTTCACGGCTTGTCTGGATCTTATTAATTCTCGAGCTAAACGTTTATCCATGCTGTACAAGTTTTAAATGAAATAAAACTGCAAATTTTTTACTTTTATAAATATATAAAGGAATCGAATTTACTCCTATATCTGCCGTGATTTACTTCACAATCTTTGTCAATTACAAGAAAGCCATATGGATCCATCCAACAGTTAGCACAAATATTTTTAAACTGATCAAATGTCATATCTAATATACAGTGGTCATTATATATATGTTTTAAACTCAAACAGTCCTGTTTAAATAAAATTAATAAGTTTGCATTTTCTCGAATTAGACGTTTAAGGATTGAGGAATATCCTTGAAAAATAAAAAAACAATCGGTGTTTCTATGCCTTCCATGCGTGAAATAGTCCCTAATAATAGATTGATTATGACAAGGAATATCATCAAAAATGATAACGGAATTTGGCTTTATCTCATGAGGTGAAATAATGTTCTCATCGCTATCATATTCAAAGTATCCAATTTCTTTCATAGGTTTTAACAACTTTCTTAAATATTCATATTTTGGTTGATCTAATGACTTTGAATAAACATAGACATTTTCAAACCTAATTCCATTTGGATGCTCGAGCAGTGTAAGCATAACGTTGGTTTTACCGCTACCACTGCAACCAACTATAAGCCCTCTTTTTGAACCACCGCAAAATAAGTCACCATGCTTTCTCAACTGTTTACTTAAAATTTTTTCATCATGATTATTTACTGGTAATGAGAATTTTTGTTTTTCAATCCTCATTCTTAATCACACTAGTAAATATTTTTAGCTGTAAAAGTATTTATACCAGAAAAATGTCAATGTGCTTTTAGTATAAAAAGAACTTCAATGACTGTGGGTCGCCATAAGTTGAAAAAAACTATTAAAACACGTAATAGAAAAGGCTCTGGTTTAGTAAATAAATTAATTAGCAAACTACCTTTCGAAGTTCATATACCAGGATATAATTATTGTGGTCCCGGCACCAACTTGGAAAAAAGATTAACTAGAGGTGACGTTGGTATAAATCCATTGGATTCCGCTTGCAAAGAACATGATATATCTTACTCTCAGACTGAAGATTTATCAAAAAGACACATATCTGACCAAATATTAGAAAAAAAAGCCTGGGATAGGGTAAAAGCTAAAGATTCTTCTATTGGTGAAAAAATTGCAGCTTTAAGTGTTGCAGGAATAATGAAGGGTAAAAGAAAGTTCGGTTTGGGATTAAAAAATACAAAAGGGGGTAAACTTAAATTGAGAAAAAAACGTATCATTCGAACGCCCAAAAAAATTGGAGGATTTCTACCTCTTTTGTTTCCCATTCTTGGCGCCCTGGGTGCACTAGGTGGAGGCGCGGCAGGAATTGCTAAGGCAGTAAATGATGCTAAAGCAGCTAAACAGCAACTAGAAGAAATACATAGACATAATATTGCAATGGAAAATGCTTCTAAAGAAGGGAAAGGATTATATATTAGACCATATAAAGGAAAGGGACTATTTATTAGACCTTATAAAGGAGGATCCGTCAAAATGAAAGCAATCAGACAAAAAAAAAACTCAATATAAGTTTTCCAAAAAGAGCACTTACGAACAATGATATTATTAAATATGTAAAGCTGTTAAAAATAACTGGCTTTAGAGGTGTTTTTATGCTCGATGAACTTCCAAAAAAAATTAATCTGAAAGAATGTGGTATTGTAAATTTGGATAAAAAACAAAATAAAGGATCTCATTGGACTGCTTATATTAAAAATAACAAAAATGTAATATATTTTGATAGTTATGGAAATTTAAAACCACCTTTTGAACTTCTCAAATATTTTAATTCGAATGGCAAAGTGGATGTATTTTATACTTATGAAAATAAACAAAAATTTAATTCATATAACTGTGGTCAACTATCCCTAAAATTTTTGCAAAAAAATATATAAACTCATTATTTATTGTAATATCTCATTCATAAATAAACTGCAATGTCTACCACAATTGCCATATCAGGAAACAGTTCTGTTTTGTCTGCTGATTTTAATCCGCCCATATATTTAGAGGATGAAAAACAATATTACCTGGGTTTAGCTGATTTTGAAACGTTTATGACTATCCCCAATATAAAAGAAGGATATAATAAATTTTATATAGATAAAAAGGTAATTGTTATTCCCGACGGAACTTATGACATTACAGATATAGAAACATACATAAGAGAAAGTATAGAAGATTTATTTCCGAATGAAAAAATTTTTTTTCTTTTAAAAGCAAATGTTAATACTCTAAAAACTTTTTTAATGTGTAGTAGAATAATTGATTTTACCAAGGAAGATTCGATAGGAAAAATGTTGGGTTTTAATAGCAGGATACTAGAAGCTATGAAAAAGGAAGAATCAGATAATGTTGCAAAAATAACTAAGGTGAATGCTATTTGTATTGACTGTAATATTTGTGTCGGTTCTTACAATAATGGTAAACCTGTTCATATTATTCACCAGTTTTATCCAACTGTAGCTCCAGGGTATAAAATAGTTGAATCTCCTTTGCCCATTTTGTATTTTCCAGTTAGCGTCAAAGCAATTAACAATATAACAGTTAAAATAGTTGATCAAGACGGAGAACTTATCAGTTTTAGAGGAGAAACTATAACAGTAAGGTTACATTTACAAACAAGTGAAATATAAAATGGTTGTTAGATATAATAGAGCCCTTGGGATGAGACTTGCCCCTACCACTATCAACAAAGTAAAAACTTATAAAAAGAAAAAGCCTAAACAACAGTTCAGTATCAAATCCAACACCAACAAGTTAAGACGAGATAATCGTAAATTTCTCACATCCTTGGGTTTCACTGTTTTAAAATAATGAACATATTAAACGTAAACGAAAAGCTTTATGTAGACAATTCCATCGTCAGTTCTGAGCTTCACACATATCAACCATATATTTCTTCAAAATTCGATTACAATGATGAAATAAGGATCCCAATTCAAGAACTCGATGCTTACACTCTACCATCAGATAGTTTACTTTATATCGAAGGAAAATTAACTAATACAGAAGGTAAATATAAGAAAGAATTGCTATTTATTAACAATGGTATAGCCTTTTTGTTCAGAGAAATCCGCTATGAACTAAATGGAATTACTATAGATTCAATAAGAAATGTTGGATTAGCATCAACCTTAAAAAGCTACCTTTCTCACAATACCAACGAAAGTTTAAAACTGGAAAATGCAGGTTGGTTTCCACATCGGAAAGAAGGTGATACAATTTTAGTTGATAATGATGGAAAATTCTCCGTATCCATACCACTAAAAATGCTTTTAGGATTTTTTGAAGATTACAGAAAAATTATTATGAATATGAAACAGGAATTGGTTCTTATTAGATCAACTGATGATTTAGATGGTGTTATTTTCAAAGAAGATCCGGCACACCTTGTTACTGCTCCTGACACTCCATTGGTTACTTTCGATAAAATTTATTGGAAAGTTCCTCACATTCTAGTTGATATGCCACAACAACTTGCTCTATCAAAAATATTAGAATCAAATAAAGATATATTGATAGGATTCAGGAGTTGGGAACTTGTTGAATATTCTTCTCTAACCGAAACAACCCGTCACACATGGCCGGTAAAAACAACTAGTAAACTAGAAGCTCCTCGTCATGTTGTGATTGGCTTTCAAGAAAACAGAAAAGGGAAAATTGTTAAAGATATGAGTAAATTTGACAATATTACCTTGTCAAATATTAGAGTATATTTAAATTCTGAAAGATATCCTTATCACGATTTGTACTTAAATTTCGAAGAAAACAAATTTTCTGCTTTATACGAAATGTTTGCCAACTTTAGACAGTCTTATTATGGTGTTCCAAATGAACCCATTTTTAATCCTGAACAATTCAAAAACATTAGTCCTATTACACATATTGATTGCTCCCATCAAAAAGAAACAATTCAAACGGGATCCGTAGTAATGAGAATTGAATTTGAGACACACAATGCAATTAAAAAAGATACTTCTGCTTATTGTCTTATTTTACATGACAAATTATTTAGCTACAACCCTCTTACTAAAATTGTGAAACAATTATAAACTTTATCCCCACTATTTTCATATTTCGATTTAATTTAAAGAAATTTTCAAAAGCTTTTAGTTTTAATCATGACATCAAAACTACAACTACAAATTGAAAAATTTATTTTTAAAATTAATCAACTGAAAGAAGAAATTGCAAATTATTCAAGTAAAAAAAGTCTCATTAAAAAATTTGCTGCTTTGAAAATATGAGATTGGTTATAGATATTCAAGGATTCAAAGATGAAAAAAATAAATTTATACCGAAAGAGCTTGCAGCTTTTGATGGTTATGAAATGACTCATTACATTTTTAAAAAGCCTTTTCCAATGGAGTTTCTTTCACCTGATTGTCACAAGCAGGCGGTATGGTTAACGAAAAATTATCATTGCATACATTGGAATAATGGATTTACTCCATTACATCATTTCCCAAAAATAATTGAAACACTTACGAAGAAAGCAGATTTTGTTTTTGTAAAAGGAAGCGAAAAAAAGGATTTTATACAGAAATATTCTAAAAAGCATGTGATTGAAATAGATGAACAACCAGCGCTAAAGCTAATGGAACCAAAATGCTTCTATCATTCAAAATCACCTTGTATGTGTGCTTTGACAAATGTGTTATTTTTATATGACAATTGTTTTATGAATGAATAAAAATATAAAAAAAAAACTTAATTACCTTTTTATTTTGCATTAACCAACCATGATTGAATACAATTAATATGATACCTTAAATCTAATTTTCTAAATTCATTTAAAAGTTCATACTCATTTTTATATTTTAAATAATCATTACAAAATTTAGCGGCTAATTTACATTGTTTCATTCGATCTATATTATTAACATATGCTGACAAATCTTGTGCTTCTGCGTCTTCTTCGCCTACAATTGATAAATATTGGAAGTATGCAGCAGATATAATAAACTCTTCATACATTTCAGTAACCATTTGCTCCATTGTAAATATTATTAAATTTATTCTTCCTTTTCAATTTCTTGAAGAATAGTATCCTCGTCAATAAATTGCTTCAAGTCTTTTAAATAGTAACCAAAGCCAATATCTTTTAGATCTTGAATAAGTTGAAAAAAATTTAATGTTTCAATGTATTTGTTGCAACAGAGGGCAGCCTTTACGAATTCCTCAGATTGATTACAATAAAAGTCTATCCACTCCGGACCACTTGCCATACAATATGAGAAATAGGTTTTTGAAAGATTACTAAATTTCTCCTCTAATAATTTAACTGCAATCAGCAACTCAGCCATTTCATTTATTTAACATAATATTTTAAATATGTAGGGGGACGTCTCTTGCGAATAGGATTAACTTTCTTTGATAATACCTGTTTTTTATCTTCGTATAATTGAAACCTCTTTTGGGTTGCAATAATAGCAGGTATAAATTGGCAATCTTCTCCTATAAATTCTATTAGGTGGCTTAATTCTCCTACAAAGTATGATTTCCCAAATGTATTGAAAAACGTAGTAAGGCTTATAATTCCTTCTAAATAATCATCACAACAGTCAATTGCTTCCAAATAATCTCGTTTCAGTGGATAAAACAGCTTGGTGTATTCATCTTTCGAAATCACTTCAAAGAAATTGAGATATTTAACTTTTAACTGTCTGATAGTTGTAGTTAATTTTTCGCGATTACACATAATTCACTTATTACTTGACACATTTTTTTTTGTTTTATACAAAATTGGTGGAAAAATTCAAAAATAACTTTTTACGCAACTCGAGCACAGCTTAGTAAATGTGTCTCGGCATACTAAAATGATCATGATGCACCTATTTATAAGACTTAAGAATGCAAAATCAAATGTGGGAGAACAAAGAGAAAAAATTAAAAAATATGATGCGAATGAGAATAAAAGGGGAGGAAGTTAAGAATGAGGGACATGAGAGAGAGGAAGAGGAGGAGGAGGAGGCGCTCCCCTATTATAACTACTTACGTCTTTCTTTTTTGCAAATTCTTTTATTTGTCAATGCAATGTGAAACAAGAAATCTTACTCCCGAAGAATATGCTCTAACATTAGTATTGTTTGAGGTATGTTAGAGTTACCGAAGAATTGATGAACGATTCAATGTAGCTTCGAGATGCTAATGGTTTCCAAGTTTGTACAGAACCTGTTCGTCAACGATTAAGGGATTTTTAAGACCTAGAATAGCTGCTCGAGGAAGGTCCAGCCGAACTAGAGTTAATCGGAGAACGAGGGACATGTTACCAGGGAGCATCGTAACTAGTTAACAGGTATTTTTTACGGATGAGTTCCGATTTTCTTTGTATAACAATTACGCATACGCCTTAACGAAAGATATGCTCAGTGTAATTTCTCACATACAACATTATTCGAAAGAAGATCTCTGATGGTAGGGGGAGGTATTTCTTTCACTAGTCGTACGGAACTTGCGATCATAAACGAAAGCCTTACAGCTGAAAGATACATACTGCAAGTTTTAGACAAACATGTAGTGCCATTTCCGCAATACATAGGACAAATATTTTTAATAATGCAAGATAATGCCAGGCCTCATGCTACTCGACTTGTGAGAAATTATTTAGAGGAAGTCGGTATCGCTACCATGGTATGGTTAGCCCAGAGATCGGATTTTAAACTCAAGGACACTCTTGTGAGGAGACTACAAGAGGAACGTAACTTGAAAACTTTGAAAGATGTACGACAGAGACTGATTCAAATATGTGAAGAACTGGATCAAAATGACATAGGATCTCTTATTTTAAGTATGGACCGTCTGGTTACCAAGAAGTTTTTCGTGCCAGAGGCGGAATTAATCGCTTCTGACACTTTTATTTAAATTGTTTCTTTGCAGTTTGTTTTATTTTTTTTTCTTAAATTTGGTTAATAATTTTCAATAAAATCATGTCATGTTATAAAATATGTTTTTCGTGTAATAGGAAAGATAATAGAGTAAAAGAAATACCAAAATGTTAAAAAAAGATAATTCTAAAATTTGTCTTATTTTTTTTTTCTTAAATTTGGATAATAATTTTCAATAAAATCATGTCATGTTATAAAATGTGTTTTTCGTGTAATAGGAAAGATAATAGAGTAAATGAAATACCAAAATGTTAAAAAAAGATAATTCTAAAATTTGATTTCAATTCAGACTTGATAACGTAACTGTTGAACTCTATATACACAACGTTAAATTTTATGAAAAAAACACGTTCTATGCGAGTACAGTAGTATATTACCGTTCAGGAAGAAAAAAACCATTCAAAAAAAAGTCGTCCAAATCGGACAAGTGGTTTTGACAAATATTTACTTTAAACTTTTGGTTATTTTTTGGTGGTGCGTTATTTTCATGGGGAAGTGTATATAATGTACGGGTTTTAATACCTCTACAAATTAAAATAGTCTACACTTAAGAGATATTCTAATTCCGGATTGTTTGGGCCAATCTCTTATTACCCAGCCTAACCTAACCTCATACCTTAACATATATACAGTGTCTTTTTTTGGTAGAAGACAGAAATTCTTATGAGAAAAATAATTTTATATATATTTTTATAATATTTAAATATTAGATTCACCCATTTAAGGAAAAATCAAAATAAAGTTTTATCACATGAAATGAGACATTTGAGATTAAAAGAGATTTTACAAATGAGGAAGTTTTTATCATAAAAAAGCTAGTTGGAAAACGCTTATGTAGACAGACTAAAGGCGGTACTCGGATTCTTCTACGCAAAACATTTAATTGCCCCAGACTACTTGTGTTTCCTATGATAACTCATTTAGAGGCAAACATAGTTTCTATATATATATATATATATATATATATATATATATATATATATATATATATATATATATATATATATATATATATATATATATATATATATATATATATATATATATATATATATATATATATATATATATATATATATATATATATATATATATATAGTAGAAACTATGTTTGCCTCTAAATGAGTTATCATAAGAAACACAAGTAGTCTGGGGCAATTAAATGTTTTGCGTAGAAGAATCCGAGTACCGCCTTTAGTCTGTCTACATAAGCGTTTTCCAACTAGCTTTTTTATGATAAAAACTTCCTCATTTGTAAAATCTTTAAAAATTTATATATATATATATATATATATATATATATATATATATATATATATATATATATATATATATATATATATATATATATATATATATATATATATATATATATATATATATATATATATATATATATATATATATATATATATATATATATATATATATATATATATATATATATATATATATATATATATATATATATATATATATATATATATATTCTTAATTATTTTCTTGGGCATAGGTTAACTTATTGAGAAGTAAAACTATAATTCAATGGACGTTTCGCTCATTATATTGAGCTTTCTCAAGATATTTAATTTCTTGGAAACTTGTCAGTTTTACAAATTTCGAACGAAACAAAATATATATATAACTAATTTAGTTTTTTTTTTCAATGGGGTCACAAATAGTCAATAGGTTTTTATGTTTACCTGAACCATCATAAGGAGATGAAGCACAAAACCAAGTCCAATGACAACAATAGGATAAACTATTTCGTGTGCATTATTAAACTCTGTATGTGCCGATCCAACTAACAGCAGCATCTTTAGTGTGTGCTCTGTATGCTTCAGTAAAGATTTGTGTAGTATATCTGCAAATTCTTGCTTAAAAGAAAGCGTGCAATTATAAAATTGTTTTTAAAATAGTTATAAATTACGCAACTAGTGATATAGTTAATGAGCATAGTTCATTAAACAAAAATGTTAATATTATTTGTTACAGATCAAAAGATTGTAATAAATTTGCCGTGGCGTATTTATTTTGACAATATGTATTAAAAATGTAAACTTTCAATAACAAATAATAATATTATTTTTGCTTAAATCATATTACTGCGCTCGTGTAGTTACCACTGTAACTCGGGTTATAACCTCATCGTGGCGATATCACAGATTACACCTACCGGATGGGAAAGTATTAATATTCGGCATATGCCCAAATGTCGTAGACTTGACGCCGCAACTTCGGCAAAACAGCCTTAATGAGTGTATTGAGGAGTTACCCTCGCCAACTGAAGAAGCGATAAAAATTGGTCCCACTCTGTATCGAGAAGATTTCCATATTGTAGGTCTAATCTGTTGCGATATTCACCATTTGTGCCTGTAATAATCTTAATATTGCACTAGTAATGTAACATAAGGGAATATAAATAAGAGTTGTAAAACATCGAATGTAGTGATATGAATTTACAACAAGAATATTGTAAAAATTTGTATCTACTTTTATTTAGTAATGCAAAGAAAAACATATTTCGCAAAAAGTGTAAAATGACGCCACAAAACGCTGAAGAATATTAATAAAAACGTTTTTTATTGCAGCACTAGTGTTGTAATGAATTTCATTACAGCCAGAGTGCGTAATGTCTACTATTTATAGAACTGTAATTCATATTACTATATGAAAGTAGATAAAAATCATTACATCGCTAGGGATGTAATGATTTTTATCTAACTACTATATAATTATACAATTAATTGACAATTTGTCCCAAAAATAGAGAAGACGCTAATATGTGAAAGTTATATAAGATGTCTTATTTCATTATGTCAGAATGTTGGGAGGTAAGGTAAGTTTAAATAACATATAAGTTTATTCTTTAGTTACTAGTTGAAAAGATATCAAAAAGACAACAAGTGATCAACAAATGTCCCGCGCGATAAAAAAGTTAGCCTATTTTGCCATCATTACCAGTCAAACGATGTCTGATTAAGTTTTAGCTACCAGCCTTAAAAAGTACATTGAGTACATTTTTGTCGATTTTGTGCGAAAATTAAAAAGGTATGGAGTGCGGGGACTACCCCTGAAATTGCAGGGCTGAGAGGGTCGATCGCAGTGTATTGAGTTTGGTTGCAAACGATCTAATTATCGCTCCCAGAAGCATGGTGTCCTCAGGGATCCGTTCTGGCTCCTCTGCTATATATCTGTGTGAATGATTTGTTTCTTTGCCTGCATCCCACTAAATGTGTAATTTATGGATCCTACACCACTCTAACATAAAAACAAGAGGATCGTAAACGAAAACCATTCAGAAACATAATATCTGGGAAATATCTACGGACTAACGGTGTAGGTACAGACTGATAATATGGGTTTCATGCAGTATATAGAATCTATATATGTATCCTGAGGATGCAACAATAAAGTTGCGAAACGTCGACTATTTAAAAATAGACTATTGTTCTTTTTTACTGGTTCCTGACCCTAAACTTTACACCACAGGAACAAAATAACATTAATATGTGAGAAATATATGCGGACCAACGGAGTAGATGATGAATGATACTATGAGTTTCATACAGGATATAGGATCTATATGTGTCCTGAGGATGCAACTGATGTTTACTGGATCTTCACTCTAAATAATACACCACTCTAAAAAAAGTTTTTTAACATTGTTCTGCCATATTGGAATTTACCAAAATATTAGCAGGTCATCCCGACATGACACATGAAGTCAATTGGGTAAGTAGTGTTTAAGCAAACTGACAGATAGACAGAAAGACCAGCAGACGGACCGACGGATTTGATAAAACCTATTTTTTGGCATCTAGCTAAAACGTAAAGATGTGTAAAACCTGAAACAATGATTTTTCACAATTTTAAATATTTTATTTGACCACAATTTTTTTCGGCCATCTTGAATTTGTACCACTATTTTACTAGTTGATCCCTATGCCAAATAATCTAATATATGGAAGCCGTTTCTAGCTTAAACTGACCTCCTTAAACTTCACGGGGTAAGGCAGCGGAGACTTTCCGCATCACCGCACACGACTACGTAAGCCTGTAGCTTTAGAGCTAATATTTAATTTACACTTCGAAACGGTTAAAGATAGTTACTATTCGAAACGTTGTGAAAACAAATAAAAAATAAAGACAAAGCAAGTTCGACAGAACGAATTGAGTGAACACTTTGCACAGTATATTGTAAAATTTAAATCAGAATTTGCTTTTTCATAATTTTCATTTTTCAGGTTATAAAACTTCAAATTTGCCAGAACGCCTCGAGGTATGACTCTAACAAATAAAAAAAATACCATCAAAATAAAGTTCTCATACGGGATCCTCTATTAAAAAACATTTCGTCTCAATTTTGGGCACCCTGGACACGGTCGGTGTCCCATTTTAGTTGCAATTGCGGGGTATCTCGCTTATTTTTGAGGATAGATTTTCGCGAACCTGAGCTGTTTTTTTGTAAAACAAAAGACGCCACAAGCAAAATAGTCATATTTCTATTACTTTCCGAGCTATAGGATGATATTGAAAATATTACTTTTGGGATACCCCTTGATTCTCAGTTGTCTGACAACTTGTAATAAAGATAAAAACGGAACACTTTGTATATTTGTCAAGAAAATAATTTGTCATCCTACAAACTTTTCAAAAATATGCATGTATCAGTATTGGTCTATTTTAAGAAACAACAAAAATCCTATTTTCATAATTCGCATTCAAAATTTTGTAGTAGGCCATGCAAAACAATGCTGCCTTTTATTGTTTACATGGAAGGAAGTTATGGTTCCCAAATTTATCGTGTCATTACTTGTCTAATTGATATAAATGTTATCAGACAACTGAGATACAGGGGTATCTGAAAATGCAATACTTTCAATATCGCCCTGTAGCCCGGAAACTAAGAGGGATATCACTAGTTTGTTTGGGGCATCTTTCGTTTTGCAACAAAGTAGCTCAGGCTCGCGAATACCGCAAAATGGGGCACCCTGTATAGTAAATTTAAATCAGGATTTAATTTTTTAAAGGATTGTTTTAAAAAGTATTCTTTAAAAACTTCAGTTTCGCGAATAAAATTAAGATGCCCAAATAAGTTAAAATTAACCCCTTTGATGAAATTATATTGTCTTTTTATGAAAATCATAAAACTTCAAAATTGCCACAAATTTTAGAGGCCAATATTAATGGTAATGATATTGTAATATATATAGAGCCCCATGCAACCAAGCCATAGCTCATTACTGGTTCCACGAATGATATATTAATAATGTTTTTTTTAGGTAACCATTCCCTAATCTGAAAAAACTTATAGTACATTTTTCTTAAAGTGCGAATTGCATATTCTATATTATAGTTCCACTTCATACGGGGATCGAAGTACGAACCCAGATATTTTATTTTTTCTGTTGATAAAATTTTTTGTTCACAACCACAACTATCCAGTCTAGTACGCTACGATCTGTGTATTTTTATAAAACTTTTAGCTGGAAAGTTTTTTTTATTTAAACTAAAACACATGAATTTACATTTATCAATATTAAGAGTTAATTAATTCATACCTAACCACAATATTATTTTACTTATGGTTATTTGTAATTTCTTTCCTTTAACATTATTATAGTATCGTCGACACACTAGATCACACTCCTATGAGGCAACATTCGGCTAAGGTTGTCAATATATATTGTGAAAAGTAAAAGCCCCAATACTCTACCCTGTGGCACACCGCACCCTACTAGACGTGACGTACTTGGGGTTTAACTCTATATAAAAATCGTCAGTTGAATGAGCTAGAATTCTAAATGACCAACTTGTAGCAGTCGTTTAAACACCATGTATAATAGGCAAACCAGTAAAATTATGCCACATTTTTTCCCATAAATTACTTCCAAAGGATCACCATTTTGAACGCCGGTTGCCTAAACTTAATCGGACTTAGCTTGACTAAGTAATGGCCTTACGAAGTAGGTCAATTTTTTGCCGGCGCGGAACAATTGCTCAGCGCTTTGTAATAAATTACTTGGTTGGTAATAACATGTTTAAAACTATAACCTGAGTAAACAATAAATAAAAATATACAAATAAAATTTACTCATTGAACTTTGTGATAGTAAAATATACCCATGATGAATAAGTTGTTATAATGTAGTATCAAACTTACCATTAAGGTAAATAAAATGTACACTGAAAAAACCATAGCTATTAGACAATTCAGTAGTAGTTTTATTGTCTTATATTTATAAGTGCTCATCCCATAGTATAAACGTATTTGCTGCAAAATTTTCAAACACCAGAAATACCTAAGGAAACAAATATTGCTTTAAAATTAAGTAGCCATATCAATGTGAGTGTGCCTTAAACTACCTAATACCTTAGTCGTGAATGATAAGCTACACGTACTACTTTTTTAGATTTGGCATTACGATATAAATTCAATTAAACTATCGAGGCAAAATATTATAACTAGCCACATCTGATTGGACCGAATGCAGGGTACACTTCTTACTGTAAAAAAACACACAGTATTTAATATATAATTTCAATTCTTTACTCTATTTCAATATTTTGTTTTAACATAGAGAACCTCACACAAATCTTATGGGAAAAAGCTTTCGGTCAATTTTGTTGAATTTTTGATTTTTCATGGAAATCTCGAGGTTCTGTAGGTAAATATATTCATGGGCACAATTTAATCCATCAACTAGTTTTTGAATTACAGCCTTTTATAATTTTCAGAATGGCCTATAACCTATATATTTAAAACATAATGTAATATATACCCTACTATATTGCTACTAAAATATTTACAAAGTTTCCAAAGAAGGGATTTGTAAATGTCCACACCGTGAAGTTTTGCGATATAGCGTCGCTTTTTATTTTATAGTTTTCAAGTAAAATAACAACTGATAATTTTTTCAACACAAACAATGCTTTTCTTTATTGTTCATATCGAATAGTTTCTCGAATATATACTAAGAATAAATATATATTTATTTGACCACGCTGATAATTATACTGGCTTTATCTGCAGGTCTCCACACTGGGATTTAGGCCTTTAGATAACATATTGCACGCATTTAGTATAGTAAAAAACTGGTTGAAATTTTATCTGGGTGTATATCTACTTCGTTTCATCCCTTTCGCTAAACCGTTCCTAGTTTTTCCTTCCTATATTTTGAATAGAATATTCAATAATGCCGAAATTAAAAATCAATACAACACCTTAATAGCCATGGTTACTCATCGCAAGTTATTATAATTTTTGATAGCTGACGTTGAACTAATTTTGATAAAGTTCGGCATTATTTAAAATTATTAAACATGATTAGATTAATCGACTTAAATAGGACTTTTTTGTGTAAAATTAACCAGGTAATAAATTCAATACATAACATTGTTAGAAATGTTAATGCCAAAAAATGTTTAACCGAATAATAGTGAAAACCTACATGATCTTACCCGTTTGTACGCCACTGGTATTAATAACGGCATATTAAAACATGTTTAGAAGTAATACATAAAAACATGTATTTCTAAACATAACTTAGACAAAAAGAACTACTTTTACTAAAAGTAAGTTTGTTTGAATTTTTAATTGAATTCAATAATGTTCAACGTTGTGTAAAATTGAAATATCCCAATCATTGTTGGATTTATCGACTTAAACTAAGAGTGCTTTTTTTACGTTTAGTTAATCAGACAATAAGCCCAATAAATCAAATTGTCAAAAAGGCCAACAATAAGAAAGGTATGACCTATGAATAATGGTGAAAATGTGTATAATCTTACTCGTTTGTACGCCACTGGTCGGAAATACTAACAAGAATATTTTATAAAAAAAGAAGTATTTTTGTACATGGTTTACTAAACCGAATTTCACTCCAGTCTAATAATCTAGTTTGAATATATCGGGGAGAAAAGTAACAAAAAAATTCTTTAACACCACTTTTTTCCTTAACCCTCTTTAAAGGTCTAAATCCTAAATAAAATGACCAACTTTATGGGGCTCTACCTCAACAACTAGTAAATAAAGTTGTGCAAAAAAATTTTTTTTCCAGGGAATCAAGATGCAAAACACACACAAAAATATTAAAACAGTAAACTAATTAAGGTGAGATAATTTAAGAACCAAATAATCTATGGAAACATAGTTTTTACGAGTTGAAACACTGATACAGTTCGACAATATAAAATAACACATTCAAACTTTGTTTTATGCAGGGTGACAACTTGTCTTTTTAAATTTGTTTAGATTATTTGTTGCGTTTAGATTGACAAACAAAAATCTTTTTTTGGCTTTTTTGCAACTGAATAAAAATATTTAACTTTAAATTAATTGAAGCTAATATTTACTATAATTACACACCTCAACATGGAGACTAGTCTGTCTACGGAATGTTTCGATACATAAAATTATCAATATTATTAAAGCAAGCATAAGAAATTATATCATTTACCTTAAGTTTTTATAGACACATAGTTGTACAAATACTTTCATCCTATCGGGACTCATCAGTGCGCCGATCGTAAGAGAAAAACATTAAATAATAGAAAAGAATTGATTTCAAAATTTTAAAATGTGTCAGTTTGTTTGCATGTAACCTAGATATGAAAAAAATGATAATGTTATTTTTAAATGTGTTCAGATTATTTGTTACGTTTAGATTGACAAACAAAAATCTTTTTTTGGCTTTTTTGCAACTGTATAAAAATATTTAACTTTAAATTAATTGAAGCTAATATTTAATATAAATACTTTTTTGCAACTGAATAAAAATATTTAACTTTAAATTAATTGAAGCTAATATTTAATATAATTACACACCTCAACATGGAGACTAGTCTGTCTACGGAATGTTTCGATACATAAAATTATCAATATTATTAAATAAAATCTTTTTTTGGCTTTTTTGCAACTGTATAAAAATATTTAACTTTAAATTAATTGAAGCTAATATTTAATATAATTACATACCTCAACGTGTAGACTAGTCTGTCTACGGAATGTTTCCATACATAAAATTATCAATATCATTAAAGCAAGCATAAGAAATTATATGATTTACCTTAAATTATATTACTATGTGTCTATAAAAACTTAAGGTAAATGATATAATTTCTTATGCTTGCTTTAATAATATTGATAATTTTATGTATCGAAACATTCCGACAGACTAGTCTACATGTTGAGGTATGTAATTATATTAAATATTAGCCTCAATTAATTTAAAGTTAAATATTTTTATTCAGTTGCAAAAAAGATTTTTATTTGTCAATCTAAACGCAACAAATAATCTGAGCACATTTAAAAATAACATTATAGATGGCTGCAAACTATCATTTTTTTCATATCTAGGATACATGTCAAACAAACTGACACATTTTAAAATTTTGAAATCAATGCTTTTCTATTATTTAATGTTTTTCTCTTACGATCGGCGCACTGATGAGTCCCGATAGGATACAAGTATTTGTACAATTACTATGTATCTATAAAAACCTAAGGTAAATGATATAATTTCTTATGATTGCTTTAATAATATTGATAATTTTATATATCGAAACATTCCGTAGACAGACTAGTCTACATGTTGAGGTATGTAATTATATTAAATATTAGCTTCAATTAATTTAAAGTTAAATATTTTTATTCAGTTGCAAAAAAGCCAAAAAAAGATTTTTGTTTATCAACTTGTCTTTTTGCAACCATTTCGCGAAGTCCTTATGTATTTGATTAGCAACGTTTTTTGTAAGACATGTTCACTTCAGAAAAATAAAATATTTCTTTACCTATCTGGAATGGTTTTTTAGATATTCAAGATTTAAAGTAAATATTCTTAAAATGTTCAACCGCATAGAAGGCCAGGCTTCACATGACAGGTTTAAATGTCGTAGAGTCAGTTGCACAAAACTTAATTGAGGTTTAGAATATTTAACAGAGTTTTCGGATTTGACAAGCTGCTTATACAAATCTAGGAACCCGTTTTCAATTTGACATTGCGGTTAACGTTCTAAACTTTAATTGAGCTTTCTGCAACCGGCCGGTAGATTTTCAAAACGATCAAGAGCATTCATTTTTGCCGGTGGTAATTTTAAATAAAAGATAATTATTCAGGTTCTCACAATCCTAATTTTTATGCATGTTTCACTTCGGATGTAATCGAACAGTAAGAAAATGCAGTAAATTTGATGAACAATATTTCCATCTACGACCAATAGACAAAATAAAGGTCTGAAAATTTGGGGCCAACTTAAAAATTAAATAATGATTGAGGTTAGTACAAGATCAAAACTATACCATAAAGGTTCAGACCTATTTTAAGGTTCATCTTCATATCTCAATATATAGTGTTTAAAACGAGTTGGGAGTTTCTTATTCGTCAATTGAATAAATACCAAAAAAGTATAAAAAAACTTTTTACAAAACGATAAGATGAGTTTGCGTAATAGCCTTATTTTGTAGTATGCAGGCCTAAATACGTTGAACAAAAATAAAAGCATATAGTGGACAAATCATATTCTTAATTTACTGACCGATTTTTATTTTTTAAATTTTCTTTCACAAGTTTCAAGAACAAGTAATCAGACTTACATATTTTCACACTTTTCAGACTGCTAGAAAACATATTTTAACAGCTGCCCTCTTTCATTAATTAGTACTGTACAAAATTTAACTACTGCCACTTTCCATTGATTACTATTACACATAATTCAACTTCTACCACTTTCAGTGATTACTACCACATTCATTTCAAATACTACCACCTTCAATTAATTACTACTAATCGTACTTCAACTAGTAGCAACTTTCTTTTTTATATGGATATTTCATTTACTACCAACGTCCATTAATTTCTACCACATTTATTTAATTTATTACCACCTCTCATTGATTACTACCACACATTTTATTTAGTACCATTTTCCATTAATTACTGCCATACATACTACAACCTTTTATTGATTACTCGTATATGTATTTCAACTACTACCACACTCCCTTGATTACTACCAACTACTACCAGCCTCCGTTGATTACTATATTTACTACCACCTTCTATTAATTACCACCACACATATTTTAACTTCTAACAGTATTCATTGTTTAACAATTTGAAAAGGCAATCCATCCAGTGTAAAATATATTATCCCCTATCTGAATCTGTACTTCTAATATATGTTATTTTTTCCCAACCTCTTTAATCCTTTACGAATGTGACTGGCCATTCTTATAACAAAGTCAAGTTTCCCAGTCTATTCTGTAACTTTTTGGTTCAGCCTCTCAGATTTTTTCGATATCTTGCAACGCTTAGAAGTTATTTAGCAAAACGTACATTTCTCGCATTTCGTTCATGCGTTATGACCAATAGTTATGAATGTTGTTTTAGCTAAATAAAATCCGAACGGTGGAGAACACTAAAATAATTCAAGAAATGAAAGAGAATGTATAGAACAGAATGACAAATTTGAAAGTGTTGTAAAAATGGGCAGAAACGTCGTCGTAATAAGTTCGAGAGGAACAAAAGGTCGGAATTCGACAAAAATATTAGCCTTTGTCTTTTTTAAAACATACTTAGTCTTTTTATTAACATTAGTCAAAGTATAACTTGTATCAAATTGTATTAAAAAATGTCTTTAAGTGTACGAGATTTATTAAAAACACTTAAACAAATATTAAAATTTTTAAAACTCTGTATCTCGATAGCTAAAGGTGTTTATATAAACTTTTCTTCTCATTTTCGTAAGATAAATCATATTTAAAGTTTTAGACACAAATTAATATATACCTTATTTCTCTTAAACCCTGCTTTAAAAAAATAACACATATTAACAGTAGAGATGCACCTAAGAATCTTTTATATTTAAATGTTCAAATAATTCTTCCAAGTTCTGAAATAAGTTAGCCTCATGACGTAATAAACGAGCCACAATGCACATATTTACTCAAATTAAATAAAGATATATAACGTTTTTAAAAATATCCAAAATCTTTATTATAAAACATTATTTCTTCGAAATTCTGGAGTTACCATCTTGAATTTTTGTGACGCCATTTTGAATTGAGAATTCATATTTTGACCAGAAAATTTTAATTTACCGCTTTAAAACTTTATTGGCTGTAACA
Source organism: Kuschelorhynchus macadamiae (assembly GCA_030620095.1). NCBI lineage: Eukaryota > Metazoa > Arthropoda > Insecta > Coleoptera > Curculionidae > Kuschelorhynchus > Kuschelorhynchus macadamiae. Next base: position 39,869 of record JAUTXW010000113.1, read on the forward strand.
CAACAACAAATTCCAAATATTGGTAAGTTATAACATAAAAACCTTCTAAATACGGATTTTCATTCAAATAGTATAACAAACTATACAATATTGTTTTTTTTAACATACAACAGTGACAAATTATAGATACCCCAACATGTACCAACCAATAATTAAAGTGCTTGTATTAATTATGTAAACGTTTTTATATTTAAATCATTTTTTTGTTTAAGTAAATGTATTTAAATATATTTCTAAATACTTTTCCAAAGTATTTGATGTTCCGAATCCTTTTTGCCCTGGGTATTTAATTACAGTGCATTTAAATGCTGAAAAGTAATTAAATACGAAAAAGGATTTAAAAAACAAATATTACCCAATAACAATTAGCATTACTTGCTTGTATGATAGCAGTTAAAAAACATGGTGCAATAAATAATGAAAGCTGGTAGTAAATGAAATATGTATATTGTATACTAGTAATCACTGGAAGTGGGTAGTAGTTGAAATATATGTTGTAGTAAATAATGAAAGGGGGTAGTAGTTGAATTATGTGTGGTAGTAATTAATGGAAGAGGATAATAAATTAACTATGGATGGTAGTAATAAATGAAAGTTAGTAGTTGTTTTAATTGTGAAAAAAAAATTAAAAAATAAAAATCCGTCAAGAAATTAGATTTTCCATAGTATGATTGTTCCTTTTTTTTAATATAGCTATTTAAAAAGTCTTGCAAGTTTTAAAGATTTTAAAGTTGAATAATGCATTATAGATAAAGTGATAAAAATGTTCTATTCCGCCGAATAAACCCAACATAAGTTAAAATTAGTAAATTAAGTTTACCTAATATTAGATATGACTATCAGCAAGGGTGATAGAATTCTGACCGATGTGCCAGTTTTCATATCATAATCCAATCCAAGACTTCTTGCTGTATTGCTTCTTAGAAATTGTGGAAGTATTGCTAAGACATCAACTACAAAGTAAGTCTTCAAATACTGAAATGCTGTTAGTCGCCTCTTTAAGACTACTACGTTACTTTTAAGATCATAATACCCAGTGGAAAAATTTAAAATTATCATCACGAAGTATAGGGCTGTAACAAAAAGATTACATTTAAACTTGTTTTATTACTGATGTATAAATGTTTAAGCATTATCTCAAATATAAGAATTATATATATATATATATATATATATATATATATATATATATATATATATATATATATAGCTAAGATTTTTATACGGAAAAAACATTTTCAAAAACTCTTTTAAATTTTCCGTTTCAACTGTTAAGTTAAACCCTACCCATTTTTTTCGATTTGCTATTTTTTGATATTTTAAACTCCATTTTGTTATGAACATAATACTATACACACTATACTCCAGGAAAGTTAACTTCGAGCCTCAGGTTAAAATAAAAAAAAATAATATATTATATAATTTATAATAAAATTATGAAAGTTCTAGCATACACAGGCATCACTCCATACCAAGTATTCTTAACGAAAATAACTTTTTTAAAATGAATTCAGGGCAAGGATTGCAGCGTCACAGCGATTTTAAACATCATAACGAGTTTATTGCCCGCCTGAAAGTTATAATAAATGATAATTCAAATTATATCCTAAGATTTGTTAAATTAAAGCCGTTTTCACAATAATTATGTTGTTAATAAACACAATGCACATTAGTGGTCATATCACAGTCTTCATTGAGTACCGGAAATGCATTTCCAAATAACAAAGGCTGTACATAATGTTTGCTGTTGCTTATTTAATGGACATTTATTTAGGTCACAATTTTATGAACATACACTAACAGGTCAGCTATATTTAGAGTCTTAACAAATCATTTTCCCCCATTTGTTGGAAAAACGATCTACGATGGTGTGGCAACAAGACGGTGATCCAACCCATATGCACCTTGCGATCGAATAAATAAAAACAAAACACTTTGTCAATACATGGATTATTAATATGAATCACATTCATTAACCTGTTCGTTCCCCTGACATGATCCTTTTAGAGTCTTATGAACATTTACTTTGGAAATTTTTTCTTCTCACGTAGGTGCTGTAAATAGTATTGCACATTAAAAATATGTAATTACTTAACATATTTCATTCTTACCCATAATACTAGAGCAAAATATTAAAACTAATATATTATCGGGTTCACAATTAAGTAACAATTCAAATACAATGGAAATAACTGGGGAGAGCAATTTAAGAAAAAGGGATGGGGTTTGACTTTTTAAGTGTTGAATGCAACAGGGCGAATTTTGAAAGAGTTTCTCAATATATATGGCGACAAGAAAGCGCCTGTGAAGGTAGAAATTTTATTTTAAACTGCAAAGTATTATACAGAAAGTTGTTCCATGGATACAGTAGATTTTAACAAATCAATAAGTAGTTGCGCATGGTTTCTTCCGTAAGTACCATTTTTTTTATTTTAGATTAGAGATTATATAAGGACTCGATATAATAGAAAATTCGTATATCAAATAATACGTCACGTCTCGTAAACTGCTCGTGAATTGTTGAAATACTTAAGAGCCTATACTACATCATCAGGTAGAGTTGTCTGTTTTGACCTTATTGAGTTCAACAAATTTCTCTTCAAAACAGAAGAACAAAAGCAATTGAAGTTTTGACACTGTGGACAGGTGTCAGTTTGGTAATCTTCTTAATAAACTGTACCAGTTGTGAGATATATTACAGAAAAAATAAAATTTGTTATTAATTGTTGATTCTATAGTTTGCGTGCAGGTAGAAAAAACTTAGAGCCCGCATAGAATAGCCATTGCCATGGATACTGATTTATTTTTACTTACGAAACTTTGGCAAGGTGATATGGCCTTTAATATTTTTATGTTTTGACGCGTTCCATTTATAGGCAGAACATCAGATCTTAAGTAACTTTTTTTGGGAAATGTATCTATGTAGAGAGACATAAAATAATTGTTTATGAATTAGGCGAATGTCGTGTAATTTTAGTATTACCGTAAAATGAATTTGTTTCTTACTATTTCGTATTTCTATAACTATTATATTTTTACAAAAACATAAAAAAGTTCTTACCAAGCTTTAAAGGTTCAGGTTTTGACCAAGCAAGACTGCAAATTTGTATTATAAAATAAAATTTCCCATGGTCATGGAGATATCCAAAAAATGGCGCAAAGTTGTTCCAAGAAAAACACTGGAAGAATATCATAATAGAACCAAAATAAACAAAAAAAACTTTACCAAAGTTTGTATTAAGATAAAATGTAATTTGCACGATATTATATAACATACAGTATCAGAAGCAGTTCTAATATAAAATAAAGAAAAATCTAATTGTTTTCATTTCAGTATTTTTTTTACTACAAAATAAGAAAAAAGCCTTTCCAACAGCCTTTACTAAACAAAAACACACATGGTATGATTTTTATCATTGCTAATGATTTTCCTATAGTTAGACTGATAACTGTCTAGTTCACGGTCTTTATTTTTAATCTTAAAGGGGTTGAAGGTTTCCAAAAATAGACCAAATATAATGAATTTTCTTATTTCGCTACGTTTCGGCAGATATTTGCTACCATCATCAGGCAAAAATGATACACATATTTGAATACCTGCCCCGAATAAGGTTGTAACCACCAAAAGACAAATTTTACGTGAATCATTTTTTTAAAGTACTGATAATACCTATCGAAATATAATGAGTTAAAACAATTATTGGGTCACATTTTCTTATATATAATGATTATATGGACAAAAATAATCATCCTAATACAGATCAGAAAAGAAATAACCACAAAATTGAGACTTTGAGGCGAACAAGTTTGTAACATCATAGAATAAGGCTGTAACAGGCTGGTTACAACCTTGTTCAAGTACAACTGTATATCAACACCTGCCTTCCAAGTTTTGATTATTTATGTTTGTGATTGGGGGGTGGGAGCTCTCGCATATATTTGTTTATATTTTTATTGATATAATAAAAAAACATGTAAACATAATTTTTTTAAATCAAATTTTATTAATATTGTTTACATAACGCATTATTAACAACACAGAAATTATAACCTATTCATTTGGCAAATTATTGTAAAATTCTCTATAGTCCAACGGAATGAATTTGCACACATCTAACAAATTTTCTTTCTTCTCTTTTTTGATCAGAAGAACAGAGTTGTACAAGTTTGGAAGCCTTTGGAGATCCAATGTCACTGGAGGAAGGCATCTATTTCGAACACCTTTCATTTTCTTTGACATTGAATAACTATTCCAAGGTTGCAAAATATTTTGACTTACTCTAGCACGTATTGTTGTAGGGTAAGTTGGAGCCATACGACTTCTGTTATTTTAAATAATAGGTCCTTTTTCAATGAATATTCAATTTGAGAAATATCCTTAAAGTCATTATTTTCCATATAGCATACAAGAAAAGGATTTGCAGGTCGTGCATTTGCAATGATTTCTATCCACTGTCTTGGATGCTAAATAGTAGCCGTTTTCTTTTTCCTCTCGATCAATGCAAAATCGCGGTCACATGGCAAAAAACTGTGCCCTCTTACTAAAAATAATTGCTCAACAGATGAGAAATACTTCATAGTTACAAAATGCTGGTAAAGGGATACAATTTTCCAATTATTATTTTTTCCAACACATCTGTCAGACCACACGATGAGTTTTCTGTCCGTTGCCTTATCTTCTATAGGCTTAAGATTAGTCGTAACATATTTAAGTAAACATGATGCTACTTTAGCAGATCCTCTTTTAGCTATGCTCTCATGCCAAAAACACATGAAAACGTCATTTGTGCCCACACTGTGAATAGCTTGATTATAGCATGAGTACTGTCTTTGATAAAAAACGGCAGAATACTTTAAAGTTGGACTGAAAAGAACTTGCTGCAGATCAGTACATAATAGAATAATATTTTCATTTTCCTTTGGCAGCTGAATGTCATCACTCAATGCGGAATATGCCTTTTCTGCCCGCCTATGGTGAATTTCCCTTTCATTGAAAATTTTTGTTTTATCGTCTTCTGATTCTGCATCAACGAGTTTAGTTACAAACTTGTCACAATACTGGCAAGTATCAGATCTGGATATACCGAACCTTAAATTAAATTCAGATCTGAATATATCTCTGTATAGTTTCTCGCTGCATTTAACAGTTGGATGTTTGTCCTTAAATACAAGATACATATGCTTTAACGACAAATCGGGACTAAGACATAGTTTTTCCGTACGACCTCTTGTATAGTGACTTTGTTTTGTTTAGGAAATGTCTCAATATGTGCTTTAACTATATCTTTAGTAGTATTTGGTATAGCCATAGGCCTGTTGGAATGTCTACCTCTTTTGTCTTCTAGTGGCTAGTTAAATTTTATTTTTTCTTAAAGTTTTTGGTGTAATTTTTAATACGGAACATAATGTTTTTTGACATACTTGTACTTTAGATATTTCCTTTCTTTAGATATTTCCTGAGTTTCAACGGGTAAATAATATTTTACACTACAGTGTTTTCTGAAAACATTTTTTTATGCATATCTGCGCTTAATATTAACAATATCCATACACTGTTGCGCAAGCATTCTTGTTTGGCCATCGTAGTTAATTTTTAAAAATCTTGGAATGCTTTTTGTTTGTCAGCAAAAGTTACAATTTGACATTCATATTTACAGCGACACTCGAGAGTGAACCAACAAAACAATATTTCAACCGATCAGTAAGAAAACAAATGCAAAAAAATAAAAAAAAGCTTTTATTTGTAAACTATTAAACTGAAAATTAAAAAACTCACACAAGCACAAAACTTTTTAAAATTTGAATATTTTTCTAAAAACTTAAAGCTTTATTTTAAGTATAATGACGTAGTATTACAACTCAAGCTTTTAAGAAAACAAAGTATTTTTGTAAGTTAGATCATTTTTTAATTTTCAGTAAAATAGTTTACACATTGAAGCTTATATTTCGTTCGTTTATTTTATTTTTTACTTTTTTTAAACTATTTCTTATGTGTCCTGTATAAGACATTCACGATTGGAATATTGTATTGTCATCGAGTGTATGTACCAACTCTCAGTCAGATCCGATAACGGGTGCACCTTTACACTTTTTAACAATATTTTTTAAAAACCCTGTATAAGGTATTCACGATTGCATACCATAGTATTTTAGTATCATATGGCTTATGCTATTTAGAATTTTTAGCATTTTTTATGCACCCTATATAAGACATTCATGTTGGAAAGCCATAATATTGAATTGTCATCGGATTTATAAAGGTATACCAAATTTCAGGCAAATACAATAGCAATAACAGGAACTACTTTAAAACTTACTTGAAAGATTTGATCCAAAGATACTGATTTAAAACTGAAGTTAAATCAAAGCATTTTAAAAAACGTGTCTGAAAAAACAAACATGTCGATGGTTACAACGTTATTCTACTTACATCCTCAGCGATTTTCCCAGGCACGGGAACATTTCTTTTTGTTATGTATGGCTGTCCACTGTCCTTTAAGCTTTCTGCCTTATTTAGCTGCTTTTCGGCGGAAACAGTAAAACGCACCACACTCGACGCCATTTTACGACAAAGTGACACAACAGACCTTGATGTTTACAACCTTGTTCTAGCCGAGGCAAAGTTTGCAATCGAAAATGATCCCTAATAATACGAATTATAAGGCTTATTAAGGCTTAGAAGCCCTAGAAATGTTGGTTACAACCTTGTTCCATGTTTAGCACCGTTTCTGAAATATTGTTGGTTGGTACCTAGAACTTCTTTTTTTGTTTTTTTTTTAAGAATTTTGAAAATTAATAAGGTTCATATACATTAGAAAAAACATTTGTTGTTATTTTTTAAAAAGTTCATGAAAAAACGTCATTATCATTAGACAAGAAATTATTGGATATTACAAATATAAACATTTTTTGGGAAGTGTGCATGACATTAAACAATATTTTAATTTAAATTTGTTTATCCAGGCTTATATTGTTAATTTTTATTTACATAAGAGCACTTCCTTTTGATGTTCGAGTTTAAAACTTTTTTTATAACTATGAACACCATATTAGAAGAATGTGTAATTTGATTATTTACTTAAATATGTAAACAGGTGAGACACCTGTGTTGTTTTATAGGTCATAACAATAGTTAGTTGATTGCAAAGTTTTTTGGAATCAAATATATAAAAATTATTTTGTTGAGCATTAACAATTCAAACGCGAGATGTCAGATCAATGTTTTGTTTTGCGGTGGCAGTTATTTTTGACTTATTTGATTTATTATTTGTTTTTGAGTAAATAAGAGGACAATAGAACTTTTTATGCCAAATTATTTTTAAATTAGATGCTTATAAAATGAAATTACATTATCATAATCAGTTTTTTGATTACCATTACATACTATTGTTTGCAAACTAGTGAACATATAAAGTTTCCAAAATTAGTCTTTTGATACGATTTTCTTTACAGTGTAACATTGAAAAATTGTTGAAATCAAATGCATGTAATGTTCTTAGTGAATGGTCACATAAACCTGAATGCGAGGGGTTACTTTTGCGAATACTCTATTATAGTTGTGTTGATAACGTTTTTTTGTATATTGTGATGTTTCGCAATATATACAAGAGTAGGGTCACAGGACATAAAAACATTCTACATTTGTATATTAAATTACTTTGTAATGTTTTATCATCACGATCTTTTAATGAAGTCAACAATTTAGAAATAAGATTTGAAGGTGTTCAGGTAGGAGCAGCATTAAAATGTTGTAATATTTTGTTCATTTGGTTCTCATTCGTGTATAAAAAGGGCATTTTTATGTATGCAATTTTGGATTTAATTGTTTTGGAAATTATCATAGTAATTATTATTGTTAGGTATGGAAATTTGTTTTTTTTTCAACTATATGTAGCGGTCATTAATAATTCGATTTTAAGAGCTTTTTTACTTTTTCTAATGTGTTCTTAATAAAAATGAGATTATCAATAAAGTATGTAACGGGTTATATTTTCCTAAAGGAAATTTAGAATTTTGCTATATTTTTATTTGAGATAATATCTATAAAATATACTTACCAGTTCCTATAATCTTCATAGTTGAAATAAGACACATATTTAATGTTTTTTTATCGTTTAATTCAAAATTTAAAATCACAATATCAGTAATTCTAGGTTAACTTTATAACAATAAATCAAGTGGTGGAGACCTCCATAGGCACATTCTTCTCATTCTGAAACAAATTATTAAAATTTGAAATTTTAGGTACAAATTTGTTACATGATTATGGAGTTGACAATTTTAGGCTAAGTTAAGTAAAAGAAATCAAAGTTTACCTTGTATTCTGGTGATAGCTCTCATTAGCTCTTACTGTATTTGTTGTTTTTCAGTAGCATCAAGCCCCTTTGTAGAAATAAAGCTGATATTTTTCTGAAATTAAGAGAAAGCACACTACATAAACTTTAGTAAAAACAATAACAAACAATAAGGTTAGGAATTAAGAAAATAGGAAATCAGAGTAAAGAAAATTGATATGATCAAAAATCTTCATTTTGAAATTTACCATTATAATTTTAACTAACATTTTGGTATATCCTAATTATCTCAAAACAAAAATAAAATTTATCTAAATGTAAATTAATTTTGAAATATCTGTCAACTTCTTTAACAATTAGTAGTACCAACATCAGGGTTGTATCAAAAATCTCTAGGTTTCTATCCAACAGGAGAAAGAAAAAGTGACAGATGGAGTTAAAAAAAACACAGGTAGACCATCTTCTGGAACTTTTGGTTGTCTTTAGGGCATTTTTGCCGATTTTTCTTCGAAAAATGGGTCCATTCTAATTATTTTGGGTGACTTATTGTTTAAGTGTCCTATAGCTATAATAGCTGAGTTAAAATTAGAATTTTAGTGGAAGAAACCCATTTTTCATTCCAAGTCACATGTTCTTGACTCTTTGAAAAGGCCAATATAACATTGGTAAGTCTCATTTTCATCATTCTCTCACAAATATTTATTATTAAAACTAAAATGTATAATTTACGTACCTTGGGTTCTCAACCTTTCTTCTATTGCTTGATTTGTTCCTTTTAGGCCTTTTTTTTTATTTGATGTTTTGGTCCAATGTTCTTGTGTGCTGATGAACTTTAGCAGTAGCACAGTCACTCTGAAGCTTGCTTGCAGTCCCTCAGGAGTCATGTTTCAAGCTGTATGAAACTAGGCCTGCCAACCATATGTACATCCTCGATGCTGTTGTGAGATCCTCGACAGACTCTTCTACGTATCAAATATAACCAACTTCAGGTTTGATCTGTGTGTGTTGTCTTGGGAACATACTTGACTGTCTGTTAGTGTTATTATGTGCCAAATAGAGCCAATTCCATTTTGATAATAGAATTAATATATAATGAACTTTAACGAAACACTTTAAATCATGTCTAGTTTTTAACTTTTAACGAATAGCACTCAGTACACCGCACTGTTGTTTTATGAATTTGCACATTTATTTGTAAACTGGGTTAAATAGGCCTATTTCGAAGGTAATTGAATCACTGACAAGTACTGTACTTAAAACTTGAATGATGTAAGTTTTGTAGCCTTTTGATTTAATTTAAATTGGTATAAAGCCAACACTACCTTTCTTTCTGAGATGCTTAACATAGTTAAATCTTGATGAGCTTTCTCTCGTACCACTTATTATTAAATATATAAAAATGTAAGTGCGACATGCAAAATTATTTGGAAGAATCCTAGGTTAGGTTACGTCACATCTTACGACCTCTTCCTATATTTTATAGACAGTTCTCTCTCTATTTCTTTAGTTCATACTCAGGAAATAGTCGTAAGAGAAGGTAATAATTATTAATATGTCTTTCATCTCATTTATTAAACTTTATATGAGCTAAGTGTGACTATAATCTATGTATAAACAAGGCGACAACGGTAAGTTTTCGTAAATATATTTTTCAATATTAAGGATATTGGTGTTATTGTAAAGTTTTTGTAGTTTTCCTGTTTTTCTTAAGTTCATCCGGTCTCGGGCTTTCTTTTCAGGGCCATAAAAACAGGTGGCGCATACTTTTTCTATTTTTACCCCGACTCACTCTATCGATCACTAGTCTAGTTAGCCGACGGCAGCCTAGCCCTATAGACCTTAGGAAACCGAAGAGTACCACCAAATCCATCTAGCGGCCGAGCTTCAAAGTCCTCGCCGAGAGATTATTAACGGTTCAACAGTTCTCCCTTTAACCCTTCAATCTTTAAAATCGATCTTCAATATATTATTATACTTTTATTAAATTTTAACAAATTGGCGCCCAAAACGTGTTGTATTTTAGCTGCGTAGTAGATGTATTGGCAAATTTGGCTATTTAATTTATATGGTTTACCTAGGAATTTCTCCAGCTATAGTTCATATTTGATATTGTACCGGGTGGTCGAAATTGGTCTGTTTTAACAGAGAAAACCTATTTCCTGACTAGATAGAGCAAAACTGACTTAGGTGTCATGGGCTCGATTTCTGAGAAATGTTTAATGGCAAAAACCGCCTGCCGATATTTTCACTGCCAACTGAGATATAGGGCGTTTTTCAATTTTCTGCCATTTTGAAAATTGTCCATAACTTTTTTATTTTGCGGAATATTAACATTCTGCAAAGACATTCTAAAGGCACTTTTTTATGTGCAATCCAGTGGCGTACTCAGATTTTTTCTATAGTTGTCCGTTTTATCATAAATAGGCAAAACTTTTTTTTTTTCAAATGGAAATCATAGTTGGCTATAAATTATAAAAAATGCTCGCGTTTAGCCCTTTTCAGTGATATAAAGTTGTAGGTACTTATTTTCAAAAATAACGAAAATATTAGGTGTTTTTGGTTTACATCGAAGTAGGCCTTGGAATAATGACGCGCGTTCAATATTTTGAATATATTGCTGTCAGATTACTGTAGTCTGGTGTAATTATTGCGTTTTGGTGTTATCTTTATAAAGTTGTGTTAAGTTGCTGACAAAATATGTTTGAGAATTATGAAAAGTATGATATGTTAAAATGTTACATATTATCTAACGAAGTTCCTGAAGCAGCTAGTGAATTATATTTTAATACATTTCCCGAGCGACGTCAACCGGATAACCGAATTTATCAAACATTAAAAAGTAATTTAGTAAATTACGGAAGTTTTAAAAAGTTAAGAACAAGACATTATGAACTAAAGGAAGAAAAGGAAATCCAGCAGCTAAATATAATTGGTGAGGTATTAGATCATCCTGGCACCTCCTCTCGAACATTGGCTAATATAACGAATGTTCCAAAGACCACCGTTTTAAAAATACTCAAAAAACATAAATTCAAACCGTACAGAACGAGAAGAGTTCATCAACTCCGTGAAGGGGACGCCGCTAGAAGATTGAGATTTTGTCAGTGGTATGAGCAAAAATTCATGGAGAATGAGAATTTTCCATTAAATATTATTTGGAGTGATGAATCCAGAGTAGATACTTCTGGTATATTTAATAGATATAATTCATATCACTGGTCCACTGAAAATCCACACGTAGTTGTGCAACAAGACCGGCAAGGTCGGTGTGGATTCAATATATGGGTGGGGATATTCCGAGGAAGATTTGTGGGACCTTATTTTTACGATGGAAATTTAACTGCAGATGATTATGTAAATATTTTGCGCACATATATTGTCCCTTTGTTGGAAGACATACCTTTAGCTGATGCCAGAAATATCTACTATCAACAAGATGGTTGTCCCCCGCACAATGCAAGGATCACAACTGATCTTTTAAACTTCGAATTTCGAGAAAATTGGATTGGTACGTGGGGCCCCATACCTTGGCCTGCTAGGTCCTGTGACTTAACTCCCTTAGATTTTTTTTTATGGGGAAGATTGAAGGACTTGATATTTAAAGGAAGAACCTTTCACACAAAAGAAGAATTGCAAGAGGCCACTAGGCAAGCTTTTGCATCTATTAGCCCAGTTGAACTAATAAATAGTTGCAACTCGGTACGCAAAAGATGCTTAGTTTGTATTCAACAGGGAGGGGCTCAATTTGAACAACTTCTCTAAATATATTTATCAGAAACCTATCTAACTAAATACCTAGATTTTCATAATTATTTTTTATTTTCACTTGTAGCTGTAAATAGTAGTTTAGTTTGTTAATTTTGTTCAACTTTGCTATGTAAACAAAAAAAAATAAAAAAAATTAATAATAAATAATTAAAATAACGTTAGCTAGTGTTATTTAAAGTTGTGTTTAAGTTGCTAACAAACTATAAATCTTAACAATACATAATTGAGATATTGTCATCACAAATCAAAGCCTACTTCGATGTAAACCAAAAACACCTAATATTTTCGTTATTTTTGAAAATAAGTACCTACAACTTTATATCACTGAAAAGGGCTAAATGCGAGCATTTTTTATAATTTATAGCCAACTATGATTTCCATTTGAAGAAAAAAAGTTTTGCCTATTTATGATAAAACGGACAACTATAGAAAAAATCTGAGTATGCCACTGGATTGCACATAAAAAAGTGCCTTTAGAATGTCTTTGCAGAATGTTAATATTCCGCAAAATAAAAAAGTTATGGACAATTTTCAAAATGGCCGAAAATTGAAAAACGCCCTATATCTCAGTTGGCAGTGAAAATATCGGCAGGCGGTTTTTGCCATTAAACATTTCTCAGAAATCGAGCCCATGACACCTGTCATGTTCTCTGTTAAAACAGACCAATTTCGACCACCCTGTACAGGGTTGGACTCTTGGTTCTTTACTTTTGTTGTTGGCACTAGCATTTGTTTTTTTTTTTCGTAAATACTTGGTGTTACCATAATTGTGGTGAAATATTTACTTACCTAGATATATAACTTGAATTTTGTTTTTTTTATAGTTAATAGTGAAAATTAAGGACTGATATTTCTGCAAATTAAGGCATATAGCATAATGTTAGTAATGGTTATTGATATTGAAGAATCTTATAGAAGTTATTGCGAAATTTGGGATTTTGATTTTCAAAATATTATATAGGTGAATACAGATAGAGTATTTTTAAAGTAGTAGATGAAATACAGAATGTTATTATACCATTACATATACCTGTGGTATATGATATATAAATTTTTTATTTTTTTTTCTAAATGATCATTCATTGTAGGTATTGATGCTTAGAGTACTGATTTTATTTCAGGTGATTTATTGATAATTTTTTCATATATTGGTGATTTCATTCTGTTGATTGAACTGATTAAATTAATTGCACATATATAAACCGAGATATAAAGCATTTTTTTGTGATTTAATTTTTTTAGGGTAAAATTGTTTATAGTATAATTTTTATGAGCGTTAAAAAAAACAAATTTTGATACAAATTTTTTAATTTATCGCGAACCAATCTAGATTTTATTCTGGTTGTAATATAATTCTGTTACTAGGTTGTTAACCTATATTATACAGGGTCTTAAAATTGTAGGTATATATTTTTGTGGGTTTTTTTAATTATTTTTTAAAATTTTTTGTGACTTGTGGTCGGGTTGTCCAGTGGGGACATACAAATACGTACATTTTGATAAGAATACTTAAATAAAATTCGCAATTTAATAGTTTTGTAATTAAAGATGAACGTTAATCTACTTGGTAGAGAAGAGCTAAAATACGAGTTAGCGGTACGCGGATTACCAATAACCGGTAGTTTTGCTCAGAAAAGAGCTGAATTAAGAGGAGCTTTGCGCATGAAGCGTGAAGGCCGTGTTCAGACACCCACATCTTCACCGTACGAAACAGTTAGTGAACTTTGTTTATGCGGAGCGAAATTATATTCCATAGAGCCGGATATTTTAAATATTGATATCGAAAATAAAGAAAATGAGCGTAAGAAGATAAGTACATTACTGGAACACATTAAATTACGTATATCACGCATTAATACTGCTTGTGACCCAGACAATATTTTAAAAAATAACTTAGAAACAAGGCGTGCAGCATTAGTTTTACGAGTGTACCGCGAGAAACTGATAACTTGGAAGCACATGTATCCTATGACTTAGTGAATTTAGAACCACCAAATTTACCTGAAAATAGGAAAATTTGACTCAATCTTCCACCAATCAAAAACAAAATGATATCGCTAATGTTAACTGTCGGAAACCTATCTCTGCTTCTCAAGTATCCACAAATTCCAGGAATACAAACACTCAGCCTTCTGCTGTCTACTCCAGCGATTCCTTAATCGAGTTGTTGGATGAAGTAATTGATTTGTCCAGTCCTCAAGCCCGTGAAAATTCTAACGTTTTGCCATCTTCTATTAGTGAACGTGAAACACGTGTCCCAGATACAAATATTAATGTACACCCAGCAAGTATCGTACAAACTGAAAACATTGAAGTTCAATCTTTGATTGACGCTCCTATTTCTCATATACAACTTCAGGTACCAAGATCTTCCACAACCGCTCCTAGATCCTCCGAAAATAGAATTTTTCAGTCTTCCATTATTCCGCAACCTAATCATCGACCATCAAATATTCCGGTAAATAGAAACTATTTGATAGGTGTTAACAATGTCGATCCCAGTAGAACTTTGTCTTTACCTGGTGGAGGCAGTAATAAAACAAATTGCACCAATCCAAGTGTGAACATACAATATCCCATTCCTCTTTCGATTGTTGATAACCGGCGACATTCACAGGTTCGATTTAGTGAACCAGATTCCATTCACTTCACAAATTCCACCATATAAATTCTACTCAGCATAATGAAACTTTATCGCATTCTCTTCCTTTTCTTGACTTAGCAGATCGATTGGATAATTTTCAATTTTCACCATTTCGTGGTCCCACTAATAATTATTCTCATACATTAGCCGATGCAATTCCACCGTATAAGGATATTAGCTATTGGAACATAAAATATGATGGACAAGGAAGCCTATCTAACTTTTTGGAAATAATCGAGGAATTAAGATTGTCCAGAGTAGTAAGTAAAGAACAATTATTGAGGTCAGCTCCAGAGCTATTCACAAAGGATGCGCTTTTATGGTATCGAACTTGCAATTTTCATAGTTGGGATGATCTATTAGCTCAGCTTCGGGATACTTTCATGCCTTATGACTATGAATTTTCATTGTAGGATAAAATCAGACGTCGTACCCAGGGTTCTCAAAAAAGGGTAATAGGTTTCGTTGTTGCCATGGAGAACTTGTTTCGTAAGCTACCTCAACCACCTTCAGAGGAGACAAAGCTTCAATTACTTAGACGTAATCTTTTGCCTTATTTGCAAACCCGCCTTGCGACTCATCAAATTTCTTCCGTTAGAGAACTTATTCGTTTGAGTCGTGCGATAGAAGAAACCGAACAGCGTGTTCAAAGATTTGTACCACCGCCGACTAATTTTAGACAAATGTTAGAACCTGAACTTGCCTATCACAGACCTAATTATCATGTAAGCACAATTGATCCCCACCTTTCATCAGACATTAACGATCAAGGAATACAAAATAATACGGACTCCAATAATTTTGAAAGTATTGTTGTGGATGTCATATCGGGAGAAAAACCGTCATGTTGGAATTGTCGTCAAGCTGGACATAGATTTCGTCAATGTCCTAATCCGAAAAGACTGTTTTGTTACCGCTGTGGAAAAGATGAGGTCACCTCAAAAACATGCACAACTTGTTCAAAAAACGTAAATCAGGCAAGGCATTAGGCCGAACGTCTTGCCTACCGTCTATTGACTTAGAGGCCTCAATTCGCCCTAAAATTTTACTTGATTACGTGTTAGCTCATGCTAAAGATGATGAAAGACCATACTTAAATGTAAATATATTCGTCGTATAAGTTCTTGGATTATTAGATAGTGGAGCTTCTAAAACCATACTTGGTGAAGCTGGTTGGAAAATTTTGAAACCCTTGTATAAACTTAATTTAATTTAACTCTCATTGCACTGTGGCGAATGGTGAATCGTGTGATGTCATTGGATCTGTGCAACTTCCTATCCAACTTCGAGGCCGTGTAGTTCTCATGGATGTTCTTGTTGTTCCATCCCTTCCTCACTCTCTAATTCTCGGAATAGATTTTTGGACCAGAATGGGAATCGTTCCTGACTTGTGTACTGGTGAATGAAAGTTTCGTTCAAGTACAACTGATATTATTAAGGTTTGTGCTATTCAAAGCCGTGAAACACTTTCAGCTGATCAACAACAAGAACTGAATGACTTTGTAGAAGAAACCCTTTCAAAAATGGATGATAATCTTGGCTGTACCAAACTAGTAGAGCTGGTATTCAAGACTAATACACCTCCTATCAAGTAAAGATACTACCCACTCTCACGTGCGCTACAGCTTGAAGTAAATAAAGAATTGGAACAAATGTTGCAGGATGATATCGTCGAACCCTCTGTGTCCCCATGGTCGTCACCAACTGTAATGATTAAAAAGAAAACAGGTGGTTGGCGATTTTTTGTAGACTATCGCTCACTGAACCGAGTCACTATTCCTGATAGCTATCCAATCCCGTACGTATCTGCAATTTTAGACAAATTACGAAACGCAAAATATATCAGCACGTTAAATATAAAATCAGCTTATTGGCAGATACCTATTGCAGAGGAATCAAGACCACTTACCACCTTTACTGTTCCGATTCGAGGTCTTTATCAATTTAAGCGTATGCCGTTTGGTTTGACTAACGCACCAGCTGTGTGGCAACGCCTCATTGATCGCATTATTGGTGTTGAATTGGAAGAATTTGTATTTGTCTATTTGGACGATGTGATTATTTGTACGCCTTCCTTGGAGGAACATATTCGAATCCTGCGTGAAGTAACAAACCGTCTTGTTCGTGCTGGTTTAACTCTGAGTAAAGAAAAGTGTGCCTTTGTAAACCAGAACTCAAGTATTTGGGCTATGTTGTCAACGCGTCCGGTCTTCTGGTTGATTCTGAGAAAATAGAGGCAATTTTGAGCATCCCCACCCCAAAATCTGGGAAGTAAGGCGAATTATCGGTCTCGCAGGTTTGTCCCAAAATTGTCGACCATCATAGCCCCTCTTTGCTCACTTACAAGAAAAAATATTAAATTTAATTGGGCCCAAATTGCGAATTAGCTTTTAATACAATCAAAGAACACCTTGTGAAAGCACCTGTTTTATCATGCCCTGATTTTGATAAACCTTTTGTCGTGCAATGTGATGCCTCAGACTTCGGACTCGGTGCTGTCCTTTCCCAGGTTCAAGATAATGAAGAACGTGTTTTTTGTTATTTTAGCTGTTCTTTAACGAAAAATGAAAGAAAGTTCACGACGACAGAAAAAGAGTGCCTTGCTGTCTTATTTGCTATTGAAAAACTTCGACCATACTTAAAGGGAACAAAATTTACTGTTATCACCGACCATTATAGTTTAAAATGGTTGAATTCAATCAAGGACCCCGTAGGACGAATAGCAAGATGGGCGATTCGTTTACAACAATACGATTTTGATATTGTACATCGGAAAGGTAAAGAAAACGTCGTTCCAGACACATTGTCACGATCAGTACCAATTATAGATTCGGTAAAGGAAGAAATAAAAGATATAAATCTACCTCCCGTAGTAGACAAGTGGTATCTTGGAATGATCAAGAAGCAGCCATCTAAATATCCTCTTTGGCTTATCGACAACGATAACTTGTATAAACGAGCTAGGCATCCATATCCACCTCTTGTAAATCCCGAAGATGAATGGCTTGTAGTGGTTCCCCGAGAACGTCGATCAGAAATAATACGTTCAAACCACGACCCTCCGACATGTGGACATTTAGGAGTGTTTAAAACACTCTCGCATCACCCAGAAGTATTACTGGCCCCAAATTAAATCTGATGTATCACGATATATTAAGAGATGCCGAACCTGCATTGAATCAAAGCCTCAACAACAGGCCCCCGCTGGCCAAATGTTGAGTCAAATACCAACTGTTTCCAGACCTTGGCAGGTAATCAGTGTTGATATTGTTGGTCCACTGCCACGCTCTAGCTCTGGCCATTCGTATATATTTTCTGTTTGTGATGTTTTCAGCAAATTCTGCTTATTTTTTCCTCTTCGTACCGCTACAGCTCATTATCATCCTCAAGCCAATCCCGTGAAGAGAGTACATCGCGTATTAAAGACTATTCTTACGTGTTATGTAAGCAAGAATCAACGACATTGGGATAAATTCCTAGCTAACGCTGGTTGTGCAATCCGATCAGCAAAACATCAGACTACAGGCTTGACTCCGAATTTTGTAGTCTTTGGACATGAAATTAGACTACCTCATGACGAAAACGCCACTCAAGAAAATTCAGGAAATTATGATGCTTTAGCGCGATCAAACGCTTTGTCGAAAGTTTTTGTGGATGTTCAGAATCGCTTAAAGCAAGCTTTTGTGAAATCAAGTCATGCATACAACCTTCGTCGACGAGATAAATGCTTTGTGCTAAATCAGAAAGTTTGGAAGAAAAATTACATTTTATCAGATGCTTCGAAATACTTTACTTCCAGACTAGCTCCTAAATTTACAGGACCCTATGTTATTTCCCGTGTTCTATCACCATGGACTTATGAACTCACGGATTCTAATGGGCGAAACTGTGGTGTTTGGAATGCCAAAGACCTAAAAGCTCATCCACCTGATGACTCCATCTAAACTGCATCAAACTCTTTTTCTCTATTTAATCTACATTAAAAATAAGTATATAATTTTTTTTGAGTTCAAGTTAGTTAAGTTTTTTTTTATTAGAAAAGATTTTTCAAATCTTTTTTTTTAAGGAGGGGAGGTGTTGTAACGGGTTATATTTTCCTAATAGAAATTTAGAATTTTGCTATATTTTTATTTAAGATAATATCTATAAAATATGCTTACCAGTTTCTATAATCTCCATAGTTGAAATAAGACACATATTTAATGTTTTTTTATTGTTTAATTCAAAATTTAGAATCACAATCTCAGTAATTCTAGGTTAACTTTATAACAATAAACCAAATGGTGGAGACTTCCATAGGCACATTCTTCTCATTCTGAAACAAATTATTAAAATTGGCAATTTTAGGAACAAATTTGTTACATGATTATGGAGTTGACAATTTTAGGCTAAGTTAAGTAAAAGAAATCAAAGTTTACCTTGTATTCTGGTGATAGCTCTCATTAGCTCTTACTGTATTTGTTGTTTTTCAGTAGCATCAAGCCCCTTTGTAGAAATAAAGCTGATATTTTTCTGAAATTAAGAGAAAGCACATAACATAAACTTTAGTAAAAACAATAACAAACAATAAGGTTAGGAATTAGGAAAATAGGAAATCAGAGTAAAGAAAATTGATATGATCAAAAATCTTCATTTTGAAACTTACCATTATAATTTTAACTAACATTTTGGTATATCCTAATTATCTCAAAACAAAAATAAAATTTATCTAAATTTA
Source organism: Kuschelorhynchus macadamiae (assembly GCA_030620095.1). NCBI lineage: Eukaryota > Metazoa > Arthropoda > Insecta > Coleoptera > Curculionidae > Kuschelorhynchus > Kuschelorhynchus macadamiae. The sequence continues at coordinate 59,292 of JAUTXW010000113.1, forward strand.
AATTAATTTTGAAATATCTGTCAACTTCATTAACAATTAGTAGTACCAACATCAGGGTTGTATAAAAAATCTCTAGGTTTCTATCCAACAGGAGAAAGAAAAAGTGACAGAAGGAGTTAAAAAAAAACAGGCAGACCATCTTCTGGAACTTTTGGTTGTCTTTAGGGCATTTTTGTCCATTTTTCTTCGAAAAATGGGTCCATTCTAATTATTTTGGGTGACTTATTGTTTAAGTGTCCTATAGCTATAATAGCTGAGTTAAAATTAGAATTTTAGTGGAAGAAACCCATTTTTCATTCCAAGTCACATGTTCTTGACTCTTTGAAAAGGCCAATATATCATTGGTAAGTCTCATTTTCATCATTCTCTCACAAATATTTATTATCAAAACTAAAATGTATAATTTACCTACCTTGGGTTCTCGAACTTTCTTCTATTGCTTGATTTGTTCCTTTTAGGCCTTTTTTTTTATTTGATGTTTTGGTCCAATGTTCTTGTGTGCTGATGAACTTTAGCAGTAGCACAGTCACTCTGAAGCTTGCTTGCAGTCCCTCAGGAGTCATGTTTCAAGCTGTATGAAACTAGGCCTGCCAACTATATGTACATCCTCGATGCTGTGGTGAGATCCTCGACAGACTCTTCTACGTATCAAATATAATCAACATCACGTTTGATCTGTGTGTGTTGTCTTGGGAACATACTTGACTGTCTGTTAGTGTTATGTGCCAAATAGAGCCAATTCCATTTTGATAATAGAATTAATATATAATGAACTTTAACGAAACACTATAAATCATGTCTAGTTTTTAACTTTTAACGAATAGCACTCAGTACACCGCACTGTTGTTTTATGAATTTGCACATTTATTTATAAACTGGGTTAAATAGGCCTATTTCGAAGGTAATTGAATCACTGACAAGTACTGTACTTAAAACTTGAATGATGTAAGTTTTGTAGCCTTTTGATTTAAGTTAAATTGGTATAAAACTAACACTACCTTTCTTTCTGAGATACTTAACATAGTTAAATCTTGATGAGCTTTCTCTCGTACCACTTATTATTAAATATATAAAAATTTAAGTGCGACATGCAAAATTATTTGGAAGAATCCTAGGTTAGGTTACGTCACATCTTACGACCTCTTCCTATATTTTATTGACAGTTCTCTCTCTCTCTTTCTTTTGTTCATACTCAGGAAATAGTCGTAAGAGACGGTAATAATTATTAATATGTCTTCCATCTCATTTATTAAACTTTATATCAGCTAAGTGTGACTATAATCTATCTATAAACAAGACGATAACGGTAAGTTTTCGTAAATATATTTTTCAATATTAAGGATATTGGTGTTATTGTAAAGTTTTTGTAGTTTTCCTGTTTTTCTTAAGTTCATCCGGTCTCGGGCTGTCTTTTCAGGGCCATAAAAAGAGGTGGCGCATATTTTTTCTATTTTTACCCCGACCCACTCTACCGATCACTAGTTATCTAGTTAGCCGACGGCAGCCCAGCCCTATAGACCTTGGGAAACCGAAGAGTACCAATAAATCCATCTAGCGGCCGAGTTTCAAAGTCCTCGCCGAGAGATCATTAACGGTTCAACAGTTCTCCCTTTAACCCTTCAATCTTTAATAATATTAAAATCGAGCTTCAATATATTATTATACTTTTATTAAATTTTAACAAGTATTTAGCATCTGAGAGCAAAATTGCTGTGCCGACCAAATTCCTAATGGGTGATATTTTGTACTTCATAGGATAATAGGAATAAAAATTCACATATCTGCCAGACGAAGTTTTTTTTCTATACCAATTTGTAGAGATTTTGTTAATATATTCAAGATTAAGTGTGTCTAAAAAATTAATAGAAGGATTATCAGGTATTTCTACTATAAATGTGACTCTGGTATCCAGTTTATAATATGTGGTTTTATTAATATAATAATTTTTGCACCATTCATTAAGTATAATATTATTAGAACAATTTTGCTCTCAGATGCTAAATACTTTAATGATAATCTCATTTTTGTTAAGAATACATTAGAAAATTATCCCATACTATGTATTATTACCAAGCGGTTACGATTTGCGAACATTACGCTGGTTCTTTAAAATTTAATGCGTTGTGTCGTAACATGCGGAGAGTTGCGGTACTTAAATCACTTCTATTCTAATTGTGTCATAACCATAACCTTTTGTTTGGTTTTTATTTTTCGTTTCATTAAAATACCGCTTTAGGTTGTTTTGTTTAAGTATGACATAACTAGGTTGTAATATTTTTAATTTTCTGTAGAATGTGGATGAATGACGAAAGCTACTTTTTTTTCTAAAGGTTTAAAGGGGCGCATACATATTATCGTTAGTTTTTTTTTAAATATAACTAAATTAATCTACTTTAGCACATTAATATAAGAAAACTGGATCAGCTAAAAGGCTAATCAGGTGAAGGTATAATATAATAATGTGCAATATTTAATAACTTTTCTTAGAATAAACTTAAACTTAAGGCATTTGCGGTCATAGTCATTTACAAATTTATCACAAGCACTTTATAATTACAAACACATTTCTCCATATGGCCAATGGTTCAGAACTTATTGTTTGAATTAATAGTCTCTTCAATAATCACAAAAACTAATAAAAAATACACCCAAACAACAAACCTCAAAAGAGACCCACGTAGGCAAAAAGTAAACAAAAATAATTTTAGCAGCAATATGGCCAAACGAACCAAAAATTTGTTACCCTATTGTCGCCACTGTCCTTATAAAATGAGTGTAGCGCGAATCTCGTACCAGCGCCTCCTATCTCCGGAACCTCAAGTACAAGAGATAATAGTTTACTTTTAGTAAATAATTACTGTAATTCTTACTTCAAAGTTGCATCAGAAGAATAATGACTGGTAATAGCCAGTTTAAAGTAACATTAGACGGTAAATGTTTCTACTCTGCAAGGAGGTAGTAATACATTATAGGAGTACATTTGAACGTAATGGAGTAGTCTCTGCAAGGTTCAGGAAGGTACTGATACTTAAAAGTTGTAATTTAGTAAACAGATTAGAAATAGTAACTTTAAATAATTACTATTATGTCACGGAAAAGAAATGACGACCTTGGAGTCAATTCCGTACGTAGTTGCTTGGTAGTAGTCATTATATAATTGCTTTACATAGAAAATTACTATAAAGTATTACTCGCAGTAACAAATACATACATAATACTTCAAAACGTGTAACCTAAAGTGTTTATTGATATATAGTAAGATTATTAGTAATGAATACGTAAAAACTCTTAAAGAGTAGTAGTGGAAACAGTTATAGCTACTTTAGTGCCAGCTGGGAATAATAATCACAAAAATCCAAAACATATCATCCAGAATTGCATATATAAAAATCCCTTTTTCCACACGATCGGGAACCAAATGAACAAAATATTCAATACAATACATACAATATATATATATATAAAATACAATCTTTTAATGCTGCACCTGCCTGGACACCTTCTAATCTTATATCTAAACTTCTCACTTCAGTAAAATATCGTGATGGTAAAACATTGCAAAGTAATTTAATATACAAACTAGAATGTATATCCTGTGACCATAGTCTTGTATATATTGCGAAACATTACAATATACAAAAAAAACTCTTTTATCAACAGAACTATAATATTCGCAAAAATAACCCCTCGCATTCAGGTTTATGTCACCATTCACTAACAACACTACATGCATTTGATTTCAATAATTTATTTGTCTTACACAAACAAATAACAAAAAACTGATTATGATAATATAATTTTATTTTATAAACATCTAATTTAAAAATAATTTAGCATAAAAAGTTCTATTTTTTCTTACTTACTCAAAAACAAATAATGCATTAAGTAAATGAACAATAACTGCTTCCGAAAAACAAGACATTGATCTGACTCGCGTTGAATTGTTGATACTCAACAAAATCATTTATCGTCTAATGATGATAATAATAACTTCATAAAAAATAACAACAAATGTTCTTTCTAATATATAATTTCTTTTTTCTCTTGGTTACCCATTAAACTATAATATTATATAATTATAAAAATATGTTATGAAAGTGATATTTCATGTATGTCAACCTTGTTAATTTTCTAAATTCTTTAAAAAAAACCAAAAAAAAAAAGAATTTTTTTTCTTTTTACAATTCACATTTCTGACTTTGTTCGTCTAAACAAACATTAGTGTCATTTCAGCCTGATGATGGTAGCAAACATCTGCCGAAACGTAGCTAACTAAAAAAGACATATATGGTCTATTTTATGAAACCTTCAACCCTTTACAATTATATTGATTATTTTATCGCAGAATAGCAGCAAGACATTACTAAAAAATTGGTGTCCAAAAGTAATATGTACGCATGGATAAAATGTTCAAAACGATTAAGGTTCAGACACGCCAAAATACTTCGACTGTTTAGCCGGCATATCTCGAATATATGGCATGGATTATTTTTCTATATAAACAATATTTTTTCTGGCAGTTAGTGAATCTACAAGCATTAGATATACATTCAAAACAAGTCATGATATTATAGAAACGTTCATAGCATGAAAACGCATAACTATTTTTATTTAATTATATTTTTAATATACCGGGTATTTCACTTAAAATTTCAAACGCCCTTTTTCTAGGAACCCAGGATATAAACGTGTGGTAAAAAGCATTAATCTGATAGGGCAGAAATTATTTTCTGTTAAAATAACGACGCTTTTACCACCATAGGGGTCCTGACGCCAAGAAAAAAACAAAACAATTTCAAGAACTATTAAAGTCTCTGACAATAAAATACGTCGGTTTCTAACACATTTCTCTTTTATACATCAACTTGATTTCCATTGGTATATCAAAATTTATTAAACAGAAACATTCTAATTTAATTAATTGTAATAATTAAGAACTAAAACGTCCGTTTTCATTTTACGCCTCGATACGCCAAAAAAAAATACAAAACAATATTTGTAGAAAGTTTAAATTTTAAATTTACGTCTATTTCTAAGATTTTTTAATTATTTCCATCAAATTGTTTGCTGTATTAGTTTTTGAGATGTAGCGTGTTTTTTAGTAGAATTTTTTATTTTTTTGATTAAATAATTACATTGAGACATACTTTTTAAACAATAAAAAAATATAGAAACTTTTGATTTGTATTAATATATGATTGTAAACAAGAGATCACAAGTAGAGGCAAGCAAAAGAAGCTATTCCAGAAATTGGAATTTTACCAAATATTTAACAATTTTATTAATTATAAGATTCGTCGCACTAAAAATTTACCAGTCTATCCCTGTTTAACACATAATTTTTGTGCAAAATTTCAAGTCAACTGGATAAGTAGTTTCTTGTTACTGAATTTTCAAATATAGGTCGCCATTTTGTTAAGCAATTATGGATGTATACGAAAAGTATACCAGTTTATCACTATATCATACTTTATGTTTGCCCAGATTTTGAAGTAAATTTGATAAGCAGTTTGTTAGTAATGACTTTTTTACATTTTGTGAGGCCGCCATTTTGTTCTACCATATTGGATTTTTACCAAAATGTAACCATTTTATCCCCATATGACCCTTGAGTTCTGACCAAAATTTGAGGTCAATCGAATAAGTAGTTTTTGAGCTATACCGCTCAGAGACAGAACAACGACGGAAATAGGAGAAAATGTTTTTCGGGGTCCAGAGACCCTAAAACGCAAAGATCTGCGAAAATCTCGGAGGATGATTTTTTTTACGATTACTATTCGTCCCTTTTATGAGGTCAGTAAATAATCTTTATTAAGACACTACTTAACAAATGGACTTCAAATTTGCGTAAGAGAAAAATCTGATATAGGGATGGACTGGTAAAATTTTTGTGTAAATTCATTATGGCGGAATAAAATAATGGATTAACGATGTTTAAAATCCAGTACCAAAAAATTGATTATCTAATTGACTTGACATTTTGCACAAAAATCAAGTGTCGAACAGGGATAGACTGGAACATTTTTACTGCAAATTCTATATGACAAAATGGCGCCCTAATAAAATGTCTAAATATTCGGAAAAATTCAAATGGGGGAATTATAAAGGACATAATTGAATATGCAAAACTAAAAAAAAAATTAATAATGTACAGTTTCTAGAATTTCTATAAATTTGTTGCCAAATAATTATATGTATCAGAAGGCTCTTTATTTTATGATGGTTTCTTGGGGTCGCTACGCCTATAATGGTACTAGCGTTGTTTTTATTTCAACCATAAATGGTTAAATTTTGCCGCATCAAAAAAACGTTTGTTACTAAATTTTGATAACCGCGTTAATTCTCGAGAAAACGGTAGGAGTTTGAAGTGAAACACCATGTAAGTAGGTAAGTATTAGCACTTCTAAAGATATGCTATAACCTAAACGTCTCATTAAAAATTTTTTGTTTTTCAGTATAAATTTCAGAACCTCATAACATCATCTTTCGCAATCTCACTGACAATCGAAGAAAAAAAAACGGATTTTCAACGGCAAAGTAATTTTCCCAAATAAGCTAATTTTTCTTCCCCCCCCCCCCCTCTAATTTCATTCACACAATATATGCCAAGATATATTATACTTACTATTTACTGGAAAAAGTATGAAAAAGAGCAGCGTTCTTTTCACTCGGAAAACCATTACAATAATGGGAGCCAGAATGGAAGATGTAATAATAACGAAAAACATTAACATGTCGAAATAAAAACTAAACATGCTTAATGGATGAATGGTATAGTAGAACCAAATAAGATGCCTATGTTCTTCTTCTTTCAGGCGACAAAGAGAAGGTGCAAAATATTTTGTGAAAGGATGTCTACAGCTGATCATCAAGGACCTAAAAAACAGGATATTCTACTTTAGTGTAAACCGTTTTACAATTTTTAACTAGATAGTGAACTATTCTTTTTAAATTACTTGTAGGTTGTTTAAAATAAGAGACCTCATCTCCTTATCTGGGAGAAGAAAGAAAAGGCAATTTTAAAGTAATTTTTTAAGGTACGTTTTTCATAAACCGACTGCCGCAATATAGCTTAGTTTTCTGAGGCGTCTATCGCGGGCTGGATTATCTAAACGTAAGAAACTTTTTCACCTTGACTTATTTTTGTACGTAGAACATCGAGAAGCACTTAAAATTTTTTATGTAGATAGGAACATTTCATAAAGACAATGGTACTTTGTAAACTACTCCACTAGTTTTCCATCTTCTGAAGCTGTAAATAAACATATGATATCGCGAAGCACTTGAAACACAAACAGCTTGATTGCCCCAAGAGGAGTACGGTCACAGCGTCTACAGACGATGAGTCCACCGCCCTACGTCTGCCGGTGTATACTACTCACTCGTAAAAAAATTTAAACGTGTTCCCTCGTGTGTAGACGCCGCACACAGGCGAATTTTTGGAAATTCTTCAATTGTGTTTTTTTAACATGAAAGGAAACCATAAAAGTGTAAAACACAAAGATTTTATGAAAAATATAGAGGGTGTTCATTAAAAATGGAACATTAAAAAAATTATAAATGCTTTTTTATATTTTTTAAAAGGTAGTTTAACATCCTGGTGTTTTCTTAGAAATATAGATAGGTATTCCAATATATATATATATATATATATATATATATATATATATATATATATATATATATATATATATATATATATATATTGGATATAACATAATTTAGTTTACATAGCTACCCACATCAATTACATACATACTTTAAACTAAATCCTAAAAAGTTATATGACTAACTCAATGACTATCTTCTTTATCCTCTGCATCTAGTTGTTCTATCCGCATTTTCGGCTCTTGAAATAACTGAACTACTTCGGAAGGAAAAGTTTGCAATATTTTGGTTTTATGCCCTTTTAAATTACTTATTAAAGGGTGTGATGCTATTAAAAGATTATGAAAAACATCCTTCATGTTTTGCAGTCTTGATAGCTTTCTAGAGAAATCTTCCCTATATCTCTTAATATCTCTGTTTCGACTCTCTTGTGCCTCTTCTCCAAGTTGCCCCATTCGTAAAATGGCTGTTGAAATAATATCAGAACTATGAACCAAAATCTTGCGAACTGTTGTTGGCACCTTATACCACGAATGAAGTTTTACATATTTTTTGGCCGTATCATACTTTTGAAATAGATTGGTATCTATTAAAAATCCAGAAGAAAAGTATAACTTTAAATATTTTAATTATATCTAGGTTTACTCCTGTTACTTTTGAAGAAACCTCTGGATTTTCAGAAAAACGCCGAGCTGTGTTCCCATCATTGCTGCTACCGAAACTTTGCTTTTGGTGTATGTATTAACAAACCCATTTCTAATCTGACGGTTTCCTGGATTTTCTTCTTTTGTTGAGCAACTTTTTGCTTGTTTTTGTCACCGCGTGTTTGTCACTGACTTATCAGTAATTTGCATACTAAGAATAGTTTCAAAAAATCTTATTCAGGCATGAAGACACAAATAACATTTTTGTGTAGAAGAATTTTCGCTAATAGCATTGCAAATTTTACCATCGATCATTGTAATAGCATCTTGTGTTTGACATAAATATCCTTACCCTTTAGGCTGATTTTAGTTGGAATGAGAGAAGAAATTTGATTTTCAATGTGTGTGACTGCTTTTTCAGTTACTTGGGTTATTTTTTTTTTAATAAATTACATTCTAATGGGCCTACAATACCTGGTTGACGAAGTACGATGATTTTGCCAAATTACAACTTTATTATCGGAGTCTGGATCTCCAGATACCAATTGTGTTGGGACTAACTTGATAAAAAAATACTTGCATCGGATACAGAAGGATCAGTAAATATTTGCTTATATTCACTTAATCCGGAAGATCCACCGCAACCTCATTTTAAAATAAGGCAAAGATCGTCTAACTGGTTGCATGAATTGAAAACAGCTAAACGAATACCATACCCTTATTCAGATTCTGTAAAAGAACTTCAGCCGAGCTTTCAGTTATTATTAGTTTTAAAGGGTAGCACCTCTTTTATGCTAAAGTTACAGCCTCATAATTTGGATAAGTACTAGTGTTATGTTTCGTAGTTGAATCTCTTATTAAATTGTACTGATATTTCGTTAATTCTGCTTCTACCAGAAGTGATAATGCCTCATCAGAAAAAAAAAAGAAATGGGCTTCTCTTTGGAATAGGCGGCTTTATAATTTAAGGCACGAGTTGGTGTTGTAAAAACAACTTCCCTGATAACTTTTGAAGTATGCAAGTCTCCCTCAGTTCTATGTTGCATTTGAGCAGCAAAACTTAAGTCTTGAGCAGTAAAGCTGGGACGTAAGGTTTCGGTTTTTCTTCTTTTTGAACGATCACTTGAGGAAGAAAAATCAATCGCCCTTCTTCCTCTAGTACCAGATGTCGATATTTCCATTTCGGAGAAAAATTAAATTCTGTTTTTAAGCTTCATTTTGTCTTTCAAATCTTTTCATATAACGATAGGCACTTTCCCATTTTAATGTATATACTTTGATAAAGCTATCAATAGCGACTAAATCCTCTATTAATAACGATTCTCATCTAGTTGTCACTCATACTTGGTTACGTAAAAAATCGCATTTCTTCTTGAAATTATGCGAAGGACAGCTCTGAAGAAATTCAATTAGTTGCCGCCTAGTTAACGATGCCGATGCTTTTGATCGAGAGCCTGAAGTGAATAACGGCATATCAAACATTTTATGACGCGTCCAGAATAACTATAGTCGTTCAAAATTGGTTGATCAAAATTTCTAAAACCCACATTTATAATAGCTAGTTTTTATCTTTCAAAAATAATTTTTAATTGTTTTGCTTTCTTGGTATTCAAAACACACTATTAAAATATTTTTTTCTACCATCTTTGTATAATACATTTTGCTCTATCATGCACACAAATATAAGGTTCTTTACTATAAAAGACACGTGATAATTAACTCACTCGTATAAATTATTTTTAATAATTTTTGGGCAATGCAACTAGATAAAGAAAATTAAATATTTTAAAAAGGGACAAAAAGCGGCAAAATATTTATGTTGAGTAAAAATCTACACACTAAAGTCTAAAATTGATTACATGTGTTTTTCCAACCACCAGAAATTCCACCCCACTTTTCCTCTATTATAATAAATGAACAATTTTTTTTTGTTACTTTTTGAGGTATATATACATTTTAACGGGCAAATGTGCTTGAAAATAGATTTATCTTCTTTCTTGTGAAGTCTAAGTCTTTCTTCTACTATTATTCAATTGTTATTTTATATAAATATTAAGGTTTAAGCTAAGAATATGGTAGTTAGGGTACATTTCATCTAAATTATGCTTTATCATTAATATGATTAGTTTCCTAATTTCCGTAATTTTGTTTTAAATAACAACAATTTATAACATGCATTAACATTATTTACCACTACTTTTGGTATTTATTGACATTACTGAAAGTAATAATTTTATATATATATATATATATATATATATCATATATATATATATATATATATATATATATATATATATATATATATATATATATATATATATTTTGTTGAAAATTAGTATAAATCATGTAGTAGCTCGAGAGTGTGATGTCATTAGTATATATGAGATATATATATATATATATATATATATATAGTTCTCATTTCCTTTGGTGCGGATTATGTAGAATGCATGTAGATAAAACTGAAAATATATGATGGTTTTGTCATCTTAGGAATTAATATTATTATGTGTTATATTAATTTATGATATATTTTTCTACTGTGATGTTGTTATATATATATATATATATATATATATATATATATATATATATATATATATATATATATATATATATATATATATATATATATATATATATATATATATATATATATATATATATATATATATATATATATATATATATATATATATATATATATATATATATATATATATATATATATATATATATATATATATATATATATATATATATATATATATATATATATATATATATATATAGGGGCCACTAAATTCAAACGTTTCCCAATTCTTAAACTACATGGAGGATGTTATATCGAATTGGTATGCAGAATTTGATAGCATTACATGCGTGGGAGATTTTAACATTTTGGTGAATTTCAATTTGGATTCAAATAATATTTCAGAGCTTGAAGAGTTGCTCTCCACATTTAGAATGTCACACATTATCACCGAGTCAACTCTCATTTCTATGTATACAACTTCTCTTATGGACCTAATTTTTACTAATATGGAAAACATTATTGAATGCGGTACTTTGGATCCGGAAATGGCCGATCACCTTTTGACCTTATTTATGGTTAAATTGGAGAAGCCTAATAATTCGGTTATCGATTTCTTTTATAGGTCAATAGAAAGAATTGATCTTCATCGGCTTCAGATTGAACTGGAAAGCTTTGACTGGCATCACATTTTTCGCTTAGTTTCTCTTGATGAAAAATTGCAATATTTAAATAGTCGTCTTATCTTAGCCCTTTTTTAACAAACATGCTCCGGTAAAACATTTTAGTAAAATAAAAAATTATAACTATGCTTCGTGGAATACAGAAATTATTAAGATAATGCAAAAATTAAAAAACAAAGCTTTAAAAAAATTTAAACAGACGAAAAACCCGTTATGAATCTTCTAAGAACTGAAAGAAATGTATATTTATGAACTAGATTTGAAAATTGTACGGATAAAGAAAAATGGCATGAGCTGAAAAATCTAAATTTAGTCAAGGAAAAAAAAAGTGAATTACCTTTAAATCTTATTGATCCAGATAAAGTAAATAGCTTTTTTATTAGGTAATAATAACCCAAGTCAGGAGATTATAAATTTTCATAACAATAATTATTTACCACATTTTAATGGGTAAATGAAATATTTAATGTAATTAAAAAGACAAAATCAAGTGCCAATGGGGCTAATAAGATCAATTTGAGCATGACTATGCTTTGCTGTCCATTTATTGTACCATATATTGTCCACATCGTGAATGAGCGTACATTATCTTCCTACTTTCCAGTCTTATGGAAACAGGCGCAGAATTCCATTGCCAAAAATAAGCAATCCCACAGAGTAAGTATCAGAAAACGTAATTGAAAGTCAAATCAGGGCTTTTCTTAATCGTCATAATATTCTGCCAGACACCCAATCGGGTTTTTGACTCAATCATAGTTGCAAGAGTGCTTTGGCTTGCATTGTGGATGACATTCTGCGGGCGGTGGATGAGAGTAGGGTTGTCATGTTAAATCATAAAATTATTTTATCAATTCTTCATTTTATAGGATTTAGCGATAATGCCCGTATATTAATAAATTCTTATTTACCTGATCATGTACAGGAGGTCGTCTGTTATAGACAGTATTCGAGCCCCTTAGCTGTATCTACCGGTGTACCTCAGGGAAGCAATTTGGGTCCGCTACTATTTACCATTTACACTTGTAATTTCTGTAAGTTCTTTCAGCACTGTAGATCTTATTTTTACGCAGATGACACTCAGCTATATTTTTCATTTGGGGTGCACCAAATTAAAGAGGCTCAAAATCTAGTAAACTTAGACCTGAGCCAGGCATCAGAGAACTTATTGGTTCTTAATTCTGGAAGCCGTAATTGCATTTGGTAATCACAGTCAGGTTGTACAAATTAAAAATAACATGCAAAAACAAATTAACGAAACGAACGAAACTCTAACTTTCCCTGATACATGTAAAAGTTTAGGAATTGTATTGGACAGCACATATTACTTTAAAGCTTCGCACTGCTTATAGCAATTTAAAACTAATTTATTCAAATAGGCATTATCTCAGTTTGGAAACCAAAAAGCTGTTTTACGACCCTATTGTGTTATCCTAGTTTAATTATTGTAATACAGTATTTCTCCCGTGTCTTGATGCAAATAATCGATATCGTGTTCAAAAAGTTCAAAACTCACGTTTGAGACTAATTTATGGTATGAAAAAAAGAAATCACAAATCTCCCTATTTAGTAAGTTCAAAATGGCTTAATATGTATAACAGGTTTAGGCTTCGTATGTCGTGTTTCAGCTTCAAAATTATAAAATATAAATTGCCAACTTTTTTAAACTCTAAAATTTTATTTAGAGCTGATTTTCATAATATTAGTTTGTGAAGAGGTCAACTTCTTAGAGTCCCATAACACAGAAAGGAAATTTCCATAAGATCTTTTTCCTACAACGTAACTGCTAGAATAAACTCACTCTAATATTGATTTTCAACTTTCGATATCAGCTTTTAAAAAAATAGCAAAGGGCGAAATATTACGTCAGCAGTTGTGAATTCGGTTAATGGCATCGTGCCTGTTTAAATAATACTATTATTTCCGCCCCACCATTGTTTTTTTCTTTTTTTTTACTTTTCCTTACCCTCCTCTCTCTTTTACATTTTCTTTTCAGATGTACGTTTACATTTAGCGCGATTAAAAGGACATATGTCATGAATATTGTCAAAGTTAAAATATAGTTTATACGTAAAATATCAAAAGGAAATAATATATAAAAGACACGAAATTATTCGGAAAATTGTAAGATATCTGGGACAAAAAGGGCAAAACTGAAGAACAGCTTAATGAAAATATAATGAGAAGTAAAAGTTTGAAAAACTGACAACGACAAATGTTAACCAACAATTAGATGAAAATGACAGTAATGTTAACCAAAATTTAGATGAAAGTGATAGAAGCATTTATCTACCCGAAAAGTCTGTCTTGGGAGTAGACAATAAGTATAAAGAATATTTAAAACAATTTTCAATAACTACTCAAGACACTTTAGAAGAAGGACCATCAAATAATAAATATTTAAATTTTAGTAAAAATGAACGTGATAAAAATTGTACAAGATGTTTTTACAAATTTAACAAAAAAACATATTCAGTTGGATGTTCAAAATGCAATGATTGGTACTGCCGATCATGTGCAAAACTATCAAAAAAGGAAGCATGCGACTTGAAAAAAATAGGAACTGAATGGACATGTGAAAAATGTCCTAAAGAAAAAGACAATAGTGAAAAAGAAAATGGTGACTTAAAAATGAAAATAAAACTTCTCAATAAAGAAAATTTGGAATTAAAAATTACGGTTCAAGAAATGAATGTTAAAATAGAAAAACTCCTGAAAAAATTACAAGTTACAGAAAGCGATAATATATTAAAGAAATTGAATGATTTGGAAAATAAATTTGAGTTACTATTGAAACAATTGAGCAATAACAATTTATCAAGCCAAGGTATATCTTATTCTGATGTTCTATCACAAAGAAAATCAACACATACAATAAATACAAATAAACATATACCAGTAGTAATTATTAAACCGAAAAACAAACAAAGTAGCAAAATAACTAAACAATATATTGAGAAGAAAATAACCCATCAGTTGCAAATGTATCTATAAAAAAGTAGAAGATATTAAAAATGGAGGTTTAATTATTAAGTCAGATTCAGAACAAGAAATTGGAAAAATAAAATTATTAAGTGAAAAAACACTTGGTGAAAATTATACTGTACAAATTTCGAAATTAAAGCCATCAAAATTAGTCATAATTGGAAGCCGAAAAGACTATAGTGACCAAGAATTAAAAGACGAACTTATAGCTACACAGCATTTGGATAATGATGTTAAATTACATATTTTAGGAAGAAGAAAATCTAATTACTAGAAAAAATTTATAATATATTTAGAAACACGTGGCAGAACATTTCAAAAGTTGATAAACAAGAAAATTTCTTTGGGATGGGACTACTGCAAAATTAAAGAATATTTGGACGTTATTTTTTGTTTTCAATGCTGCGAATATGGACACAAGCTGAAAGAATGTACAAAAAAACAAAATGCGCGTTCTGCTCTGGAAGCCATTCTTATTGGATTTGTAAAGAAAAAAATCCAAAATGTAATAACTGCAAAATATCAAATGGTAAATATGGAACAAATTTTAATTACGAACATGAAGCAAACAGTAGAAAAAGAAAAAATAAATTATCTTCTTCAATAAAAGTATGAAAGTATTATATATGAATGCACGATCAATGAAAAATAAAATGGATGATATTTAAAATGTTAATCAATGCAGAAAAGGCAGATGAAGTTGTTATATCAGAAACTTGGATAAAGAAATATGAAGAAAAGCATTACAATTTTAGAAATTACAATTCAGTTTTTGCATCAAGAGAAAAGAGGGGTGGTGGAGTAGCCATGTTTATTAGCGAAAAGTTAAAATTTGATGTAATAGAGAAGACAAAACAATTATATTCATATATTTCTTTGAAACTAAGTATATTGAATATTATTATTTGTGGTTTTTACAAGCCTCCAGTTGTAAAAAATGACATATTCTTAGAATACTTGGAAGAAAAACTTCAACATTTTAATGAAATTGCGTGCAGTGTTTGTTTATGTGAAGATATGAACATTAACATTCTTCAAAAAAATAACATTACATCTAAACTTTTTGAGATATTTTCAACAAATAATTTCAAATTATGCAACGTGAATAACCCAACACGTGAAGTGGGTAAAACTAACAGTTTAATAGATCACATTATAACTAATCTGGAAGATATATATAAATTTGAGGTAGAACAATTGAAGACTAAGTTAAGAAATTTAGACACAATTAAAAATTCAATAAAAAATGCAGATGCTTTGTATGATAATTTGGAAAAGGTTTTTAAATCCTGTTCTCATTAAGTAATCTTAAGAACAAGAAAAAATACAAAACCTTGATTTACTCCAAAGACTCGTAACAAATATTATTTAAACAAAAAATAATATCCGGAAAACTTACACCATGCACAAACTTATACCGAATACAATAAATATGTAAAGAAAATGATTAGGTCAATGAAACAACATTTTTTTAAAGAACAATTTAATTCCTTCGACCAGAAAGGTATATGAAAAAATATTAAATATCTATTAACAAACACTCACAGGAAACAAGCAAAACAAAATAATATTGAATATGTTTTAATTGACGGAAAAAAAAACAGAAGAAAATGAGATTTGTGAAGAAACGAATAACCATTTTATCAAAATTGCCCAAAATTTATGAAAAAAATTAAAAGACTACGAATTAGAAGCAGAGCCAATGCAAGAAAATTGTATGTTTATGGATGAAGCGAGCATAACTAATGTGGCTATAGAAGAAATTATTAATAACTTGAATCCAAGAAAATCTAGTGGTCATGATAACATTTCTATAAAAATTAATAAAACAGTCAAAATTCAACTAATCCCAATTTTAAAACATCTAATTCATTTATCTTTTAAAACAGGTATTGTTCCTAAAAAAATAAAAATATCTAAAGTTTCGCCAATATATAAAGGAGGAAATAATATTAATCCAAATAATTATAGACCGATATCTGTGTTACCAGTTCTATCAAAAATTCTCGAAAAAGTAATGCACAATAAATTATCAAATTATTTAGAAATTAAAAATTTAGTATTCAGTGTTTGGTTTCGAAGGTCTAGGGATACAGAGACTGCAGTTATTGATATTATTACTGATATTCAATTAAAAAATGATCAAAATAAAAAATGTTGTATCTTATCCTTAGACTTATGCAAAGCTTTTGACACAATTAATCATAATATTTTATTAAAAAAGTTATACAAGATTGGAATTCGAGGAAATATCTATTATTGGTTTCAAAATTACTTAAATAGTAGGCAGCAATATGTCCAAATTGGAAATAATATTAGTTCTAGGAAAGAAATATTATGTGGTGTACCTCAGGGTTCAATATTAGGACTTATTTTATTTTTAATATATATAAATTCAATTTCAAAATTAAAACTTAATGGAACTATTTGCGGATGATACAACTATTTTTTATTTTGGAAATAATTTTTCAGAAATAAGATACTACATTGCAGAAGATTTAACAATTATATCCAATTGGCTACATTCTCATAAACTAACTTTAAATTTTGAAAATCTTCTTTTATGATTATAAGCAAATATCATATAAGTAATCAAATGGAACCAATTAAATTCAACCAACAAAGTATTAATTATAGTAAATGCATTCAATTTTTGGGACTATACATGGATGAAAATTTAAGTTGGCGGAATCATATAGAATACCTTAGAAAAAGTATATCTCCTCTAGTAGGAATTCTATACAAAATTCGTTGTAATATACCATTAAAATTTATGAAAAATATTTATTTTGCAACATTGAAACCTTTATGTTGTTTACAAAACAAAATTATTAAATGTCTACATAAACTTCCTTTCCTAGAACCAACAATAAATTTATATACAAAATTTGGCTATTTGGATACTAACCATATTTATAAGTTAAAAACATGCATTTTCATCCATTCAATACTTACAAAAGATAAATTATCAAATATAGATTTAGAAAAAAGACATACTATACATAATCATGACACACGACAAACAGATTTATTAAATACAACTGATATTCGAAGCAATTTTGCTTTATTATATGGTGGTAGGGTAAGTCCGGGAGAGTTGGCTCCCCTTTTTTTTAAATGGCGTAAAATTAAATTCCAAAGGGATAATCAAACACAAAATATTTATTTAACTTTAAAACACATATAATATTAGGTTATAAATATTATTTAACAATTAAGTCAAACACCTAGCTTAAAAAATATTAAGAAAAAAAATGGCCACCTGGGCCAACTCTCCCGCATACTATGGGTTAGTTGGCCCAAGCATGTAGGGTGAGATGGCCCGAAGAAACTTTTATGATCTAACCCCTTTTTTTGGACAATATTTTACCACACAGGTCACAGAGGTTTATAAACTTCGAACAACTTTCGTGGAACCACCTTTGGCAGTGTAAGCATTTGATCCAATCATCGTTTTTTGTTGTAACGTTATAGTGTTCACCACAACCAAGGCACTCTGTCTCGTCTTCTTCTTCTGGACTGTCATCAGACTGAGTCACCAACTCATCTGACATATCATCGTCTGTGGAGGACTCTTCCATTTTCATTCTTTGTTTTTTTCCTTTATTCTTTTTCATCGTTAAGGTCTTTCTCTTCAATTCTTTTTTCTGTTCTTCTTCTTTCTTGCGTTCAACAGCGCATTTTCTTTTTTCGATGTGACCTTGGCACGTTAATACAGCTGCTACTTGCTTTGCCCTTCCTCGAACTTTTTGTATGGCAGCTGAAGAGGTGCTGGGTACAGGAGAGAATTTATTAAGGAGTGTTCCGGGAGTGTCTTCATCGAGATTGGCGTTATCGGGATTGTCTTGATCGGTATTTGGCATCTCTGGTTGAGGTTCTGGTTCTGAGGCTGAGGTAGATGGAATTTCTTGATCTGATGTTTCAGTAGTTTTATTAGGTTCCATCGCGTTAACTGAAATTAAAAAAATCAAGATTAGACCTAGGTTTACAATAAATTCGTGAAATTTGCACTAACCTGTATTATTAAATTCCTCCTCTTCGGACCCCAAGTATGCATATTCCGGGATAGCTCCTGGATTAAAAGGACAAATTCCAGTTGATTTAAAAGCCGACACAGCATTATCAACCGTCGCTGATTTCGACCATGCCTCCGACAACAGTTGTCCAAATTGTAACCGAGAAATTTTTCTGGTAGGGTTTGCTTTTACAAATGTATTACAAGCTTTATTAAAATATGCTTTAAGGCTCTTAAAGAAACACCTGTCTAACGGTTGGAGAAACTGAGTTGTATGACCAGGTAAGCAAAAGAGAATAACACCATGATCATCGGCATATTCAAGCATTTCTGGAGAATTGCAATGACTCGCATGGCCATCTAGTAGAAGTAAAACCTTTCCTTCTGGTTTTCGTGGAATAAACTGATCTTTTAACCAGGTAAACATCAAATCTGTGTTAATGTAAGCTGATTTTTCATTCATATATACAACTGAGCTAGGTGGCATACCATCTTCGAATTCGGCTTTTTTGTTTTTTCCTTTGAATATACAGGCAGGTGGTATATAAAATCCTTCTGCGTTACAGCACGAAATCACTGTTATGGTTTCTCCCTTTTCAGATGAAGTAATTGCCGCAACATTTTTTGAGCCTCTCTGTGCAATAACGTAACCCGGCTTATTGTTTAATTGAAGCCCAGTTTCATTCATATTAAATAAGTGACCAGGCTTGTTTATTAAACCAGCTTCCATTAATGTTGTTTCCAATAGATTAAAGTACGTCGAGATTTCTGTTTTATTCATTCCTTTGCAGCGAGCTAGTGAAACACCCTCAGCCTTTCTAACACTTAGATCAGGGTTCCGCAGTAAAAACATATTTAACCAGTCATAGCCGGCAAGCTTCTTGTCTTTATTAAACCTGTGTTTAATCTTAAGCTGTTCTGCTAAGTAAAACGCCATTGCTCTGACACATTCACGCGTCGGTGCAAACCCATGTTTTTGTAGTTTTTGTATATGAAACTTAATTTTCAATTCATTCTGGCTGCCAAGAACAGAGGGTGGCCCGAGAGTTCTTTTAGTAAAATCGGACTTACGACACGCTTCCCTTACTCCCATTACACCGTTTCTGACCGCTTCTGCAGCCTTAACCAGATCTTCTTCAGTCCAGTTTCCTCTTTGCACCGTCCCTTTTCTATTATATTTTGTTGGCATGACTAGAATAAAAATATGCAATACAAATTATACACTATTATACAGTCCGGGATAGATAGCTCGTGAGCCAACTAACCCGGATACCCGTTGGGCCATCTATCCCAAAAGTCTGGGAGAGATGGCCCAGTCGATATCGCAAAAACCCAATGCAATTATGGAATGTTCGGTACGTTAACATAACCTCAAAGAACCCTAAACTAAAGATTAGCAACAATTACGAACAAAAAATGCAATGGGGAGTCAAAAAAGTAATTTTATTATAGGTCTTAAATATTTTTCATGTCCGTAGAATAATGTTTTTAACATAACTTACCCAAAATTGCACAAAAATCAACAAAAAATGAGGCACGATATACACGAAATGTATAAAACAGGTGGTTAAAGTAACGGTACCGTGGGTTTAAAATTATCGGATATATTAAAACGGGCCATCTAACCCGATGGGCCATCTCTCCCGGAATTACCCTATATTAATATATAATCAATTACCAACACATTGACGCAGAATAAAAACTTTAATAAATTTTAAAAAGGAAGTTAAAAAACATTTTTTATCGAAACGTGATTTATAGAAAAAATAATTTTGACTGTGTTAATATTATTAATTTTGTTCTTTAATTATTATTTATTTTGTTATTTAATATTATTCTTAATTGTTAGTTTGTTATAATATTATTATTGTTAGAATTCCCTGTAATGAACTTATACAGTTGGTTGAGAATGTTGAAAATAAATAAAAATAAATAAATAAATAAAAAATTTCAGATTATATATTCTTAATTGTTTTGTATAAATTAGGGCTTGAACAGTATTCAGGTACTGTACCTGGATGTCTGCTTTACCAAGGCCCATTTTTTGTTAAAATAGTAGTATTCACAGACTGTATTAATTTCATGTAAATATAATATAAAAATATAAAAATAAGGTATAGCAATAGATGTATTATTATTATTATTATTATTATCTATTTTCTCTGTCAATGTATGACCCTAAGATAATGTCAAAATATTCTACTTACTATTAGCAGTCGCCTGTATAAATCAAATAAAGTTGTTTCACAAAGTAATTGCCTTTAAATCTTGCACAAACATACTTAAAATTGAATGCACACTTTATCTAAATACTAGTATTTCCAACAATCGTCAACTTTGAACTGGCTTCCTCGGCTAAATTTTCAAACCACTTGCAATACAATGTGTATTGAGAGCTGCAGATACCTAATGAGATTATTTAGGATGAAATTTCTTGTTAAAACCGGTTCCGCTATTTTTAAATATTGGTCAGGAATTTCCAAGAATTCTCTTGTGTGCGCCGGCGGCAACGTAGCGTCTCATTTGTGTCTAAATCTCAACGGTAAATATTATTTCGGAAATTTTCATACATGTGATTTTGTATAAAGTCGTGCTTTATATCTCAGACTGCATCGGATCAGTGGAACCGCAGCCCTTGAAATATTGTAAGTGTTTTGCGATGTCAAAATTGTCAAGTATATTCTCAGAAGACGAAAAATTAGCGGAAAATTTACAGAGTACCATTCTCTATATGATATGAGTAGTGATCACTGACTGCGCCACTCGTACCCGAATGATCTGGCTCAAGTGTGCCATGCTTTTTTTTTACTTAAATAAACTCTGCCTAACCCACCCAAATTTATTACCCATTCAAGTCGAGCTTTAGCCAACTTTATGACCCACATAAATCTTTTTAAACCCAATAATGTGATATTTTTAAGCGTACAAAATATGTATGTAACCTACCCAATTAGTCTCTTTGAAATTCGCCGTAATCTAACAATAGCCAAATCGATTCTGACCCAACCCCCCGTGACGTCATTTTTCTGAACACCTTATATTTACAACACATACGTTGTAAACCAAAATAAGGTCTAATAAATTACACTGTCACCATTAATACTCATACCAGTGAACATTTAACATTTAAATTATGTTTTTGCAATTTTAGTAAAAAACCAAGTAAACTAACAAATGTTAATTATTTAAACTGGGATTCTATCACTGCATATGATGGAGTATGAATCTTAGGCAAAAACAAAAAGAAAATAAGTTTTGGGTAGAAAATTATGAGTGGATTACTGAAGCAAATTAGCTCAACAAAGACAAGGTGGTTGAACCTGAAAATGAATAAGATACTGCTGAGGTAATTAATATACTACAGTAATCAGAATTGCTTGTATATTTTAGCAATAATGAGTAGAGTAGCTCAAACAAATAGACATTTCACCATAACGAATAGCATTATGTTAATCAATGATTAAATTTCAGAAAGCTTAGGCTTGGTTTATCCTAGTTCTTAACCTCCTTGACGGTATGGAGACTATCAAAAACGGGCTCTCAAAATGATATTGAAATATGATTTTTTTTTATTAGTCTTACCTAATTATTGATAAAAACTAGTGATGAAACGATTACGGTTACGATTAACCGTCGATTATTGGGATTTTCCGATTAATCGTAACCTCCGATTATTTACACGATTGTTTATACGATTATTAAATAAAGTAATAATAACTGGTAATGCTCGAAACATGCGAACTGCTAAGCCAAAATTTCCACAAATAGATAATGTCGGTTGAATAGCTCATTCGTTGCAACTGGTATTAGAGGTAAGAAACAGGAAATATAAAAAACAAAACCCGAAATTCTAAATTAATTTTAATTTATTTACTTTATTTTTTGGTGCCATTTTTTCAGTCAATGACATCAAGGAAACTATAATTATCGCCAAAAAAATAGTGGGACATTTCAGTCATTCAACTAAAGCTTTAAAAATATTTAAGGAAGCACATAAAAATTACAGTGTACTTGGACATGTACTAATACGAGACGTCCCAACTCGATGGGACTCTACATATGGAATGCTAGATAGATTGAATGAACAACGTATCGCAGTTCAAGCTACATTTCCTAAACTTAAATGTCCATATGATCTCAGTATTCTTCAGTGGATCTTAGTTGAACACATAATTAAACTTTTGTCCTACTTCAATGATATTCCAAAGGCACTCAGCAATGATCTATTTAACTTAGCGGGTGCACTCCCATTGATAAACTCCCTCTTTAAAATGCTGAATAAAGAATCTTTAGATAAAGAGAAAGATAGTCTTAAAATTATTGTTGATAATTTAAAACATCACTTGACCCAGAGGTTTAATGATCTTGAAGAAAATGAAAATTATCTTGGCCACTATCCTCAATCCTCGGTTTAAGGCACGGGTGTTTAGACACCAGAGAATGGACTTAAACCGTCAGCAACCGAAGCCTTTACGAGTGATGGAATTGAAATATTTGCCCAGAATTAATAAGAACTGTGGAAATGCAAGGACCACTGTCAAATTTTGCTGGTCAGTTCCATATAAACTTTCATAAAGACATATTTTCATATTAATTTTAGAATACTGCTTCTCTAATAATGCTTTTTCTTATTTTCAGCCACTGGTTCAAGGTCACCTAATTTAGATCACCCAGCAAATGTTTTCAGATAATGGTCTGAAAGTACTTTGCATCCAAATTTAAAGAAATTGGCACAGAAATATTTATCATTCAAACCATCCTCGGTTCAGTTTAAAAGGTTATTTTTGACAGCAGGTAATATTCAAAGTCTTAAGGAAACCGACTTGGTTACGAAAATTTGAAAGAGTTATGTTTCTTTAATAAAAATTTAATCTCCCTAAATTTCCAATACTAAATGCCAAAAACAGGTAATTTTGGTTTTTCTGGCGTATGGTTTGCCTTTTTTACTTAGATTTTAAATGTTTTGGTTGTTATTTATTATTCTGTTTATAGTTTGTATTTATTTTCTTTCAAAAATAAAAAATATATTAAGTATATATTTTTAGATTTTTTATTTGATAATTGTAATCGTAATCGTAATCGTACGATTATTTTGGTTCTAATCATAATCGCAATCGTAATCGTATAACAACAATCGTTGCATCACTAAAACAACGAAAACAAAATTAAAATACCAGAGGGTTGGAGATGAATATTAATTTCATGTAACTTGCTCAATATTTTATAATATTTATTATTAAGTATATGGTGTTTAGATAAAGATAGATATTTTTCTGAAGCTTAAATATACTATACAAAACTTAATTGTCAGACCTTCTAAATCTCCTTCTCAAATGCACACAAATTCCAGTGTCAATAAATTTTGTCACAATATCCCTTGGCTCTCCTGAAAGGGTACAGTGGTGATCCTTTGTATCTTGCCTATTCATATTTACATTTAGCCCTACGAAATAATTTTGTATTACTTTATAACAATAGCCTCGTTCAGTAAAACTCCAAAAATCATAATTTTTCACAGTTTCATAAAGTATCACATACTAATAAGTATTAAAAAATGTATGGTTCTTTAAAGTTAAAAATATGTTCAGCGGCGTATGTTAAATATGTGACGTCATTGCATCCGACAGGTCGACACTGGCTATGCAGGCGCTCCTATTCATATGTGTGCGTATTAAATAACGTGGTGTAGTGGATAATTAATCAGTGTTTTCGTGTTTGGCGGAGCATTTTATATACTGTTTGAATTAATTGATTATGAGTTATTTTCGGTTACTTCCGGGTTAACCGGATATGACTACACCTTTTCATTTTTAAATGGGATCCTCGGTATTTTTGTACTTTTTTCAATAGAAAATGACATTCTGAATACAATTACACAGAAGAACACTTCAAAAACTTCTACCGTGTGCAATTTTTCTGTGTCTGACGGTCAATAATGTGCGGAATCACTCCCGGTTTCAATTTAATGTTCACATTTTTGATCACCTTATAGTCTAGGGGTTTGCGATGGGCGTTGATGAGTCAGTGAGTCAGGACTTTTCTTTTGGTATATTAGGATTTTTGTACAGATTTAAAAAAATCTAAAAATTATGTAAAAAATAAACTAAACCGCACGTGTTCAAACGTTTTTCCGAAAAACTAACCGTTTTTTTATATAGAAAATATTGTAATATTTAAGGGATGGTTTCACCCCCTTGAAATTAGAGTTTTCAAAAATTTTACACCCTAAAATCAACTTATACACCAATTCAGCTTTCTACGTCAAACGGTTTAAGCAGAATTGTGATGAATGAGTGAGTGAATATTAGTATAGATAAGAACAATACAAAAATTATGCCAGAAAAAAAACAAGCTAATGAGAGTCACTGAAAAATAGCATTGTATTCCCTAGAAATTTCAGCCAATTAGCTTTTTTCCCTAACCGAATAATTATTACTCTTTTTAAGGATTTTCCAGAGTCAAATACATATTAAAAGCGTGTAAAAAAAACTTACATTGAAATGATCCTCCATGACCACATTAATTCTACTTTTAAAATACAAAAAAAAACAATTAAATATACATCCGATTCAACAAAAAAGAAAAACAGAGCTATGACCTCTCCCGTATGCTATGCCAAAGCTAAACTAGAAGAAAACCACGCAAATAGCATGGCGACAGCCAGCCGAGGCTTACCGACCGAATACTATGAGGTCACACCATTCCCAGGCGCGCGGAGTTTGATAATTTACTTTAATACGAAAACAAATTCGGAAAATTTTGAAATTTTGGATATATACTAAATTTAATACCTTCATTTAGAGTTTGTAATAAAAAAACTGAACTCAACGAGTCTATTGTCACAATATAATAAATATACATGTTTGGGATTTAGTTCTGAGAACCAAATAAACCAAATACAATTAAACATAAAAAATTTAACCATACGGTCGAGTTTTAGTTTAAGTAAAAAATTTTCTACCTAAAGCCCGCTACTTACTATTCATTTATTCGGCTATTAGTTGATTCGTTCGCACAAAGTGTAGGGTCCGGTTCGTCCGTGTAACTCGTTGCGCGACGGTTCCGTCTTTTGGGAGAATAATCAAGTAGGCTGACCATTCGTCAGCATCAAATCTTTTGTATTTTGTGTATTATCAGACATAGAAATGCTTGAAATCCATGCGACAGAATTAAATAAAAATTAAATAATAGTGTGGATGATATATTCGTACATTGGTTGATTCACCCATTCGTTTATTCATATGAATTGACGAATTGAACCGACGAATCGGACGGAATAGTGAGTAGCGGGCTTTATATTTTAAAATAAATGTATTTCAAGGTATTACGATGCCCCGATCCCTGTTGGAAATAACAGCGAACTATCGATATTACAAGACTGACCTAATGGATGAAATCGATGCAGTAAGCAGCCAATATGAAAGATATTATCCCCTCTTTATCACAAAATATCGTTTACATTAATATAGTATTTATATGTTCTTCGCAAAGGCGTAGCGTTCATTAAGGCTGTAAGGCGCCGTCTACTCAATTTTCTCTTGTTACAGTAACCGTAACGATTTCTAGGTAACTCATTAAATATTTAAATTGCAATATTTTATCCAAACTAAACACTTGTGCAATATTTCATTTCTTTTCATATATTTTCATTTTTTGTTGAGTCTAAAAAAGCCACATTTTCATTTTGCTGTCGTTTTAACTCTAGCACTAACACAGATTAACCATCAGATGCGAGAGTATTAATATTATCCGTATACTTAAAACTAGCGGTTTCATTCAGAGCGAGTCCAGCCGTAACAGTCACGTGCAACGGCGTGACATAAGTCAATTGGACGAGGTAAAAAAGACGTACACTCAAAATACAAGAGTTCTAACCACACTACACCACAATTTGTTACGTTCTGGACGCGCGTTTATATCATCTGCTGATGATGCTAACTTGGTTAGCGAAACGCGCGTCCAGAACGTAACAAATTGTGGTGTAGTGTGGTTAGAACTCTTGTATTTTGATCTATCTTCCACCACAGGTTCCAGTGTTAGGACGTACACTGACTAGACTCAGCGAAATCTGATGCAACTGAAATTTTGTTTATTTAATTTTATTGTATGTGAAAGTTTAACATATGATAATTAATTTTTTCTACTGTTTATAGCATTGGTAAGATATTGTTCATTGTCAGGTAGTAATACCAATTCTCTTATCAAATAAATTATTTTTATTAAAGGCATTTCGAGTACTGTTGCCTGATGTTGATATAATACCGGTGTAATAACAAAAGGTTCTTTTGGTTGCTTTGATAATAACAATAATAATTGTAAATTAAGATTATTATTAAGACAAACTTTATAAAAATGGAGATTATAGTTTTATTAAGTGTAGTATGCTAAGAAATCAAATTGTGTAGAGTAACTCGATAATTCGGAATGACGCGAATTTGCGAAATTACAAGTTGTAGAGTCCTTTTTTTCTTCATTTAATAACAACAACTACACCAGTGGAATAATTTAACTTCAATTCGTGTAGTGCAAAAGAGGATGCAAAAACAAATTTGGCTATCAAAAACTGGTAATTCTTTATTTGGAATACCAAGATAAAATTTGTTAATATGTCTAGAATATTATATATATATTTATATATATATATATATATATATATATATATATATATATATATATATATATATATATATATATATATATATATATATATATATATATATATATATATATATATATATATATATATATATATATATATATATATATATATATATATATATATATATATACAGGGTGATTCATGAGGAAATGTCAATACTTCAGGTACATATTCAGGACCAAAAAATAAACATAAAAGTTTATATAAATAAGTGTCCGCAAGGCCTTAGTTCTCGAGATACAGGGTGGTAAAGTTTTAATTTAATTTTCCTATTTTTTAAATAAAATCTATGATAATATAAATAATGGAGTGAAAATTGATATTCGGGGGTTTTTTGGTATGACAAATTCGAATCTAATATTAGCATTGCTCTTACTTGTAGGGGGCGCTACCTACATGTCTTTCTACTTCTTCGAACAATCACAACTTTTTGGTACAGTCTTGTATTACATTTTTGAGCAAAACAAATTATTCTCTTGCCATTTCTACGTCAAAAAGGTATACTTGTTAAAAATGGACACGAGCAACCGTTTTCGAGATATTTGGATTTAAAACAGTTTCGGCGCATGTGATTTTTTTTATCAAATTCACATAAAGTATGCATGTATTGTAAAAAAATAGAAATGTGCTTTGCCTGACAGAACAACTGCTGGTTAGTGTTCTCATCGTTTTTCCTGTTACTTAGTAACAGTAATGTCAGTTAATAATAAGATCAAATTTTGTCACTGTCAATTTCTGTTCATAACTTTTATTATCTGACAATAATCATTTAAGAAACTTTAGATCTAAATAGGTCATTATGCCTGTGATATTTTCGCATTGTGAATATGCAGATATGATATTCGTCTATGGCTTCTGCAATGGGGTCGCAATTCAAGCAGTCGCGGAGTATCAGCGTCGTTTTCCAGATAGATGGGTGCCAGATAGAAGAGTTTTTCAAAAAGTTTTCACTACTGCTGGAGAATCTGGGATGTTTCCAAGTGCAAAAATTGTATCTGAAAGGGAATCGGGACCCAACGTTGAAGTAGAAATGCCGTCGAAAATGATCCAAGCATAAGCACTAGGCGGATTGCAGATACTTATCAAATTACACAATCGTCTGCTTGGAGAAATCTTCACATTAATTGTTTATACCCATTTCATTTACAACGGGTTCAACATTTGCAGGAGGGTGATTTTGAGTTGAGAATGCAATTCTGTAACTGGATTAATGAAGATCGAAGGTTGTATAGGTATGTTTTGTTCACTGATGAAGCACAGTTCACGCGTGATGGTATAAATAATCTTCACAATGAACACCGGTGGTCCTATGAAAATCCTCACGCTACAGTAGAACATAATTTCCAACATAAATTTAGCATTAATGTGTGGTGTGGAATGTTAAATGGTCATTTAATTGGTCCATTTATAATCGACGGTAGTCTTCAGGAGAAAAATATTTTTCTCCTAAACTTTCTTGAAAATCACTTGCGAAATCTATTAGAAGATGTTCCCCTTAATGTAAGACCAAACATGTTTTTGCAGCATGATGGAGCCCCTGCACACTACAGTCTACTTGTAAGAGATTATTTAAACCAAAACTTTCCAAACCGATGGATTGGTCGGGGAGGTCCGTTTAATTGGCCACCTAAATCGCCAGACCTTAATCCTTTGGATTATTGTCTTTGGGGATGGTTCAAATCACTGGTATATTCCACTAAAGTAAATACAAGAGAAGCATTATTGGATCGGATAACAAACGCAGCACAAACACTAAGAAATGCGCTCGATTGTATCCACAGAGCAACCCGAGCTATACACTATAGAGCTGACCTGTGCTTAGAAGCAAATGGTGGAATTTTTGAAAATTATAAAACGTAACCTAGATTTTATTAAAAACAACTTAATAATAACAATTTTCATAAAAATTAAATACCTTTTGTTTAGTTTATATCTGAAGCACTGAATACACACCTCAAAAAAATGTGTTAGTCTTTCATTTCAAAGCTTTTGTGCCAAGATGCGTTTAAATTTGGACAAAATAACAAACTTTTAAAATTTTGCGATAAAAAATTACATGCGCCGAAATTGTTTTAAATCCAAATATCACGGAAACGGTTGCTCGTATCCACTTTTAACAGGTATATCTTTTTGACGTAAAAATGGCAAGGGAATAATTTGTTTTACTCAAAAATGTAATACAAGACTGTACCAAAAAGTTGTGATTGTTCGAAGAAGTAGAAAGACATGTAGGTGGCACCCCCTACAAGTAAGAGCAATACTAATATTAGATTCGAATTTGTCATAACGAAAAACCCCCGTATATCAATTTTCACTCCATTATTTACATTATCATAGATTTTATTTAAAAAATAAGAAAATTAAATAAAAACTTTAACACCCTGTATCTCGAGAACAAGGCCTTGCGGACACTTATTTATATAGACTTTTATGTTAATTTTTTTGGTTCTGAATATGTACCTGAAGTATTCACATTTCCTCATGAATAACCCTGTATATATATATATATATATATATATATATATATATATATATATACATACATATATATATATATATATATATATATATATATATATATATATATATATATATATATATATATATATATATATATATATATATATATATATATATATATATATATATATATATATATATATATATATATATATATATATATATATATATATATATATATATATATATATATATATATATATATATATATATATATATATATATATATATATATATATATATATATATATATATATATATATATATATATATATATATATATATATATATATATATATATATATATATATATATATATATATATATATATATATATATATATATATATATATATATATATATATATATATATATGTATATATATATATATATATATATATATATATATATATATATATATATATATATATATATATATATATATATATATATATATATATATATATATATATATATATATATATATATATATATGTGTGTATATATATACATATATATATATATATATATATATATATATATATATATAATATCCCCGGAGCAGTTCGGATTTCTACCCAACAAGTGCACCAGTGACGCCATGTTCACGTTGCTTAGAGGCGTCTACTCATCTCTCAATAACAACCACCCAACTGCCTCAGTTTTTTGTGACTATGCGAAAGCCTTTGATTGTGTTAGTCATGAAATTCTGATAAACAAACTACATTTTTATGGAATTCGTGGTACTTCTTTAAATTGGTTCAAATCTTATCTTGGAAAAAGGCAACAACTTGTAAGGGCTAATGGTTCCGATTCTGATTGTAAGTTGATTACAAGTGGAGTTCCTCAAGGTTCAGTCTTGGGACCTATTCTTTTTTTGTTATACATTAATGATATCACGAACCTTAAAATTAATGGAAGAATCTCCCTTTTTGCTGATGACACAAGCATAACATGGAGTGATTTTGATACAACGTCTTTACACTCTAGTATCTCCAAAGACTTGGTTATAATTAAGGCTTGGTCCGATTCCAATATGCTTTGTTTTAACGTCGATAAAAC
>JAUTXW010000113.1:95000-169957 GCA_030620095.1 Kuschelorhynchus macadamiae
CTTTCTTCGCTTATTTAGGACTTACAAAGAATGAGGCAACTACCAAACGAATCTCCTCTGATCTTCCTTAACAGACTTCAAGTCCCAAATGCTAAAATGCACGTCAACATACAAAAATCTATACTAGCACCCAGTCCAAAGGCAGCTCAAATAACATTAATCAAATCAATGTCTCTAAATAGCCTACTTACTGGCCTGGAACCCCGTAACTATATAAAATACGTGCAGGAAAGCCACCTAATCTTTTGTAAGCTGAAATTCGCATGAGACGCGAGCTCCAACTATCATATTTTGAATCCCGAAAGTCTTCTAGGCCTAATCCGCCTGCTAGACCTATTCAAACTAATGAAAAACTTAGTATACAGTCTCTTAAATGTGAGCTGTGGTAGCAAGAGTCACTTAGCAATTGAATGCAGATCGCAACACTGTCCCAATGGATATACTTCCCAGAATTTTTGCAAGGGCCTAATACCAATCAACAATCAAATTCTTTCCAATCAAGCACCTCCTTTTAGTCGAATAGACCAAAAAAACGGTCAGCCAAGACCGCAGTACGCACCCCATAACCAATCAAACTAAAACAATTTTCAACGTCAAACATCATTTAACAACTTCCAACGTCCTTGAGTAATATAAAATAACCCCCAGCATCGTGCTCATATTGTCAATTTCGACAATTACCAATATTCCAACGATAACTGTATTGTAACTAATATGAAGGTATGTATGAAGAAAACCCTGATTGCGAGTATCAAAATGTTTAAAATATTTATCAACCTAATAAAACGATTTACGATGAATATCAGGATTTTCTTCCCACTTCGAATCAAAACCATCCGTGCAATTGAACGATTTCAAATACCAATAACATGACCGAAATCCAAAATCAAATACAAACCCTGAATTTGGGCGACATGAACCCGTCATTGAATTTCCCAGAACAACATTTTCTTTAAATCCCTTTCTTGCTGTAAACCCGAAAAATCTATATTACATAAAAGACACATCTAACACTTTTAAACTACTTATAGATTCCGGAACAGGAATTACAATATTTAAAGAAAATACAGTAAAACAATTTCCAGAAAACGTTACTATTCAAGGCATCACAGACCAAAAACTTCTTATCACCGAATTAACCCTAGTTCCTTTTCAAGCCGGAAACCCACATAAACTTTACATATTGATTTCGATGGTATTCTAGGACTCAAATATAAACGACTTGTTACAAATTTAAAAATTTTACCACTGTTTAAGGCAGAAGAAACCCTCGATCAAAAAATAAAATAACTAACGTAAACAACTCTATTGAAATTAAAATTGAAGGTAGGATCGAACATATTTTTAAATTACGTTGTGATTTAGTCAACACCGATGCTATCCTATTTAGGCAAGAAATCGCAAAAATTTCACATTTAAAACGCAATTATCCTTGTCAATGAGAAAAGCGAATTTCTAACTTCTGTAGTTAAGGCAAATGCCATCTTGAAAAACATTAATTTTTCCGATATCGTAATCGAACAGTTTTCTTCTCATTCGCTACTTAATTATAATTTATCCGATAAACAGCTGTCTCCTAATCGCATTCCCAACATTAAGTCCCAACTTCGTATAGAACATCTTAACGAAAAAGAAAAAGAAATAATTAGTAATCTTTGCGTAGATTTTGAGCACATATTTTATATCGAAGGTGACAATCTTACATTTATTAACGAAATTAAACACCAAATTGACACCAATAGTGCAAAGCCTCTTTTCGCCAAATCATACATGTATCCCCATATTCACAAATAAGAGGTAAAAACTCAGGTTAATATAATGTTAGAACAAGGAATCATAAAACCTTCTATTTCACCTTGATCATCTCCAGTTTGGGTCGTCCCCAAGAAAGTTGATTCCTCAGGCAAACAAAAAAGAGAGTCATAGATTATCGTAAATTAAATGAATCCACGGTAGACTATAAGTACCCACTAACCAATATTTCTTATCTTCTAAATCAGCTAGGCAAGTGCCAGTATTTAACAACCATGGATCTAGCTGCCGGATTTCACCAGATAAAGATATTCCAAAAACTCCTTTCTCTGTCGAGAACGGATTCGCGATAGGCGCCGTACTTTCCCAAGTTCCCATTGGCAAAGACCTATTGGTTATGCCTGAAGCACATTATGTAAAGCCGAAACCAATTACTCGACAATAGAGAGAGAACTACTTGCAATTGTATGGGCCGTGAAATATTTCCGTCCATATTTATTTGGGAGAAAGTTCATTCTAGTCACAGATCATCGACCCCTTACTTGGTTACTTTTTATTAAAGACCCAGGTAGTAGGTTAGCGCGATGGCGGCTAACACTGGGAGAATATCAGTACGAAATCGATTATAAACCGGGAAAAATTAATAAAAACGCTGATGCATTATCTCGAATAAAAGTAAATCATTTCCCAGAATGCGCAAAACTTCAAACAAAAAGATCTGGTTTTGCATCAAACGAGACAAGTTCCGAAGACCCTATCGAAGAACCTAAAACTTATGACGACGATGTAATATTCGAAGAATACAATAAATTCGTAAGTCTCCATCCGTGATAGATTATTCTAAAATCGAAACTACTATCGACCAGCTGTTGGATAAATCACAGAAAAATAGTTTAACATTCTTTCGACAAAATAAATCAGAAGAACTACATCATAAAATTCTTAACGATATTTTCGAGGAAAACATGGAATTTAATTCAAAACAAATAAATGTTTTCTCCAGCAAATCAACAAAAAATCGTAAATAATTCATTATTCCTCTCCCGTTGAACCTGTCACACAACTTCTGTTTTATATTCTTTATACCGGTGAGGACGAACTTGACATATCTTGCACTTATTTCGTTAAAAACACATTCGAACTTCCTATCCTTGAAACATTTTCGTATATTTTTGCAGATAAAAATATATAATTAAGTATTTGCCAAAACATCACAAAAACCCCTAATGAAGATGAAATACCTCAGATTTTAGATCATTACCATTGCGGAACAACCAACTTACATCGCGGAATTAACGAAACGTTAAGACGTATAAAAGAAAAATACATTTGGCCAGGGATAATAAAAGCCGTAGAAAACTTTATTAAAAGTTGCGAAACTTGCCAAAAAGTAAAAATCTGTCGTAAAAATTTAATCAATCCTCTAGTCGTAACAGAAACGACCAAAACACCTAATGACAGAATAAACATATTTGAATACCCAACTCGAATTTACGACCTAACAGTAGTACGTGACGAACTAACTAAATTAACACAAGCATACCCTATAGAGGATAAAACAGCGAAACTTGTTGTTAATACACTTCTTGGATTTTTTCAACATTACGGAACCCATTACGCATACATTGCGATTATGGCCAAGAATTAAAAAACACCTTAATGAATGACCTCTGTGAGCTTTACGATATCAAGCTAACTTTCTCTAGCGTAGTACACCCTCAATCAAATGGCTCTGTTGAGAGACTTAGTGAAATGATACGAGTTAATCAAACCGAAATTCCTGACGAGCACCCATTTAATGTTCTTCCTTATGCAACTATATGATATAACAAAACCAAAAACGCACGGTTTTACACCTTACAAACTTGTTTTTGGATACACCTTATCTAGACCACCCGAAATCCTATATAAAGAAAAACGTCTTATTTTAAAATATATGCAAAATCTAAGCAATCGCATGCAATAGCTTTATATAACAGCCCGAGCCAGAACATGTCAACAAAAAGAAAAAGCCAAAGAGCGCTTCGACCAAAATGTTTCTGCTCACTCTTATGAATATAATTTAGGAGATAAGGTATACATTAAAGAATCACAACTCAAGGACAAAAGCTAAAATAAATTTTACGGTCCATTCGAAATACTCGAAATTTTACAAAATTCAGCAATTCCGATAAACCCCGAAACTAAACAAAAATCTAAAATACATTTTGACAGACGGAAACCATACTATGAGTAATTTTTTTTTTCTAGGTTCTTGACTCTTTCAACAGCCACTCAGTCCCAATACACTCTAACACCAATAAACAATACCTTAGAAATTTTCTTTCATAAAGAAGCGACCGTAAAAATCTCAAATGATAAATGGATCCTCCTTGTTTACAAACACCTCGGACCAATCAAAGAGAGAATCAATAATAATGACAAAATATTAGTAAGCTTATTAAACACTATAGACGAAGACATACCGCGCATAAAAGCCTTTAAGCCGCAAGTTCAAACTCGTGTTGTCTCCTTAAACAAATATCAAACGCCGTTAACCAAAAGTACACTGAAATAATGGCCGACACTAAAAAGTACATTTTTAGTGAAAAACGTGGTATTCTTAATAGTACTAGAACCATTTGGAAATCAATAATTGGTAATCTTGACGCCTCCGATGGTGAATATTTCAATGAGTGCATCGAAAAATTAACCCACGATGAATACCAAATAGAAAATCTTTTGTAAATTCAAATACCTGTAACTACCTCTGTTATCAAAAGCTTAAACGAAACTATTCAAAAATTTTAAATCGACGAGGAAATCTTTAATAATGATGTTAGAGAAATTCGCGAATCAATTATGGATATTTCCGATCATCTCAAATTTTATAATTCTCAACTCGATATCCTAGACTTGTGCGAATCATTAAGAGAAAGTTATTCATTTATCGAAAATACTTTGAACGATGCTATAAACGCTGTTACATTTGCATGTTTAAAAATTTTGCACAGTTCAATCATCACTCCATATGAATTTGTAGACAAACGGCCGGTTGCAGAAAGCTCAATTAAAGTTTAGAATGTTTAACGGAATGTCAAATTTGACAGCGAGTTCCTAGATTTCAATAAGCAGCATGTCAAATCCGAAAGCTCGGTTAAATATTCTAAACAGCCATTAAATTTGGTGCAACCGGCTGTCATTAAAGCATATATCGCAGTCATTGCAGAAGAATACTATTTCCTTACCGATATATTATTCGAACGTACCTCAATATCTTGACATAACAGAATTAAGAGCATAACAATTAGATACTTGAATAATTGTTTGTACTAGAAATACCTTTAGTCGACCCTGAAAAACACACTCTCTATCACTTATATCCTATACCGATTCTGGATAATCGAACAGGCCTTCATCACATTTTGTCAATAGCTAATATACTAATTGCGTGGAATGATGATTCTTTACTTTATACAACCATCCGCAATATGGAGTCCTGCAAAGTACTAGGCAACCGTATGTTCATCTGTTCCAACATTCTGCCATACCCAATTGATACTGATGCAGTCTGCAAGGCTCAGCTTCAGAAGAGACTACCCAGAAGATGCCAAGTTTTCTTGCCAAAGACTATAACATTCAAGAAATCAGCCAGAATCTATGGTTGATAGCTGTTGCAGGCTCTCTGCCCGTCACAATAAAATGTGGATCCAGAAATATAGAGACTCAGATCCTCAACACAAATACTTTGATGAAACTTCAACCCGAGTGTAGTGCCTTCGTTGGTAGTACAAGAGTTCGTGCCCAGAAATCACTAGATGTTTACGACAACGTAACCTACAATTATTACCACCAAGTCAGCATCCCTTTTGACTGCTGTAACCGTATGCCAGAGAATATCCACTTATCAAATTTGAAGCATCTGAAGCTAAATAAAATAGATGTAGAGGACCCGAACATAGCCCAGCACAAGCTAAATTAGTATGCCGATCAGTTGATGGACCAATTGGTCAATTAACCGTTCGTGAGGAAACACATGAGTTGGTTCACGATCCTTACAATAACACTCACTATCGCCCTGATTGCCTTATACATCTTTTGCAAATGTCGAAGACGAACACGTAACATCAAGATTGGAGTAGCCACTAACGACGATGACAATCCGCCCTCTACACCTACAAGAGGATCTAATATTATACAATGGAGAAGAATAACTCCCACAAGGACATCGAGCATCCGCTTGGCGTATCAGATGTCGGTTATCTCAAGGAGACGGCGAGTACCGAGAAGCCTCGTCAGCTGAATCTGCCCAACAAGCAAGTTCCCACTGACGCAGCATTCGTCTTGCATATAAATAGGGTAAATTTTAAATAAAATTACGATTCGTTTTTAAGCTTCTATACTGTTAGTTTCATTTCTGGTTTTGTAAATAAAAATATTTTTTAAAAAGTGAATTTTAAGTGGAGTATATATATATATATATATATATATATATATATATATATATATATATATATATATATATATATATATATATATATATATATATATATATATATATATATATATATATATATATATATATATATATATATATATATATATATATATATATATATATATATATATATATATATATATATATATATATATAAAATATATATATATATATATATATATATATATATATATATATATATATATATATATATATATATATATATATATATATATATATATATATATATATATATATATATATATATTGATTTAAGAACTAATAATTTTCTTACACTGTAGAAACATGATCAATTAATTAATAAAATTAAAATTGTAAAAAATTTTGTAATTTCTTTGAGATATTATATTATATAATATAATTATTATATTTTTCCCCACACAAAAATATAATTATCTGAAACTGTTGTGTCTATCAACTTTGGTGCGAATAATATGCAAATCCTATAATAAGTTAATGGAAAAGTTAATTACAAGAAATTCCTTTAGCTTTTATATTAGAAAAAATGGCGCATGTAAATTAAACTACGATTTTCGCGCTAAAAGTAAATTTATATGAAAATTGTCTCAGTTTAACCACTTCATATATCTGCTCCTACTATACGTAGAGAATTAAATGAGGTAATTTTTTTTTAAGTCTACTTTGAATAACTTTTAATACATTTTTCTCATCAGAGGCAGCTGGAGCGGTTACATAGGCGATATATAAAAAATGAGGATTTTCAAGTTGTTTTTCCATATTTTTGACCAAATTTAAACCGCTATATCTCCGAAACTACGAAATATACTGTACAATTTTGGTGAATTTTTGCATAGCTTTGGAGATATAACGCAAAATACAAAAACTGTACTTTTTAACTTATTTTAATGATCTTCGTCTCTGGAAAAGTCCCTACATTTTTAGATTATCTTAACTTACACCTAAATAATCCCATGTATAAATCTACCTGTTTCTAATTATGTAATATTTAGGCTGATTTGTTGTCTGTAAGAACTGGAAGTGTCTACCGCCTAATACTGCTCACACTATTTACGGCTTCAAAAGACAAAAACTGATGGAATGGATTTCTAAGTGCCACTATTAAACTACTTAAGATGGAAAAGTATGGAAAAAAATTGAGGCACAGGCCAAACGCATGCTTAATTTGCTCTCGTCTGTACCGTACTTTGAACGGGCAGTAGAGCCGAAGCCGCAGAAGTTTTTCAAGTATTTGGCGATATGTTATTTGTTATTGGGTTGTAAACAACAATTTTCTTTATGGCATGCGACTTCCACTATATAAAAATTAATTTTTTAAACATGAAACAACTCAGGCAATATTGCTTTATTTTTGAAAAGGGTCACGCACACGTCTTATGGATTTTGTTGAACTATCAAATTTTCTGTCATAGATCTCATCCTCTTGATTAAAAGTCTCCATTGGCGGAATTTAATCCTCTTGGCTAGTTTCATAGATACAAGGTGATTTTTTATATGTAGACAAACCGCTTCTACTTGAAGAAGTGGCAGAGTTGTTACATAGAAAAAGTTGAACCAAACAGTAACTTGTGAGGTATATTTTTTTATAGAAATATTTATACCTCAAAAACAGTAACATGTTTAAAGAGCGATTTTTTATTTTACAAAGTATAATTTTTTACTTCATTTAAAATGTATAAAATAATGACATTTGCCCATTTAAAATTCAATAAATAAAAAAAAATGAAAATTAGCTCGAAGCAGTAAAAGTATTTCGAAATAAAAAAATCAATTCATTAACTGAAAATGAGAAAAGTGGCTACGGCTTTCACCATCTTCAGTGCTACCTAACAAGAAAATTACTTTCGCATAAAAAATTCCAATGAAAGATGGGTGAGAAGTTTAAAATTTATTCAATTTAAGTAAAAACCAAAGTTAATTCAGAAGAATAGATATATAAAATTTAGAAAAATATGTAAAACGAAAAAAAATTGAATATTTGGTTCACTTTTTCAATGCAAGAAATTTTTTTATAAATACAAAAGATGTTTAATACAAATTTAGAAAATATGTTTAAAAAGTTTTAAAAATAAAAGAGTTTTACTGCAAAATATAAAATTGCCAAATTACATGTTCACTAAAGGCAGAGGTAGTTTTTTAAGGTGTTCATGGATCCGTACTTGTAGAAATCCACAAGTTCTCCTGATGTAAGTTTTGCTACAAGAGCCATACATTAACCTTTAGACTCTGCATTTTAAAAAAGGGTCTATTTGATTGTGTTTATCTAGATTGAAACTGATTTTTTGTGAGATTTTAAGATTACAGATATTCATGTTACTTCCTAGGAAAAATATAGCTATATATTTATTAGATTTGGTTAAATTAGGACAAAGTTACCTTTTTATGTTTTGTTTCAAAAATTAAGGAATCAATTAATTTAGGATTGTAGTGATTATTAAATGCTGGTTGTCCAGATATTTTGAACTCCTTGTTGTAATTATTATTAGTTAAAAGAGGTAAATTTAAAAATCTGTTAGCATAACAATGGAATGCCGTCATATTATGTTGATTCAGATGATAAGAGAGGTTAGATATTTTGTGATCCATTTGTATGGGCTTTCTATACATAGAGAAAATTAAACCTGAATTTGTTTTCTCCATTATTAAGTCAAAAAAAAATTAAAAGTTGATTTTCTTCAAATTTAAGGGTGAACTTTATATTCGGGAGTATGTTATTAAATTTTAAAAGTGAGTTTTCAGCTCCCATTCTATCACAGTTTAGAAAACCAAGACAATCTAAATCAGTGAAGAATTTCAGAGTTGTTGTGGGAAATAACACTTTTTTGATTATCAGCATTTTTACTTCTAGAGAGGTCAATTACTACTGTTTTATCTCTCTAAACTGTGGTGAAATGGTTTGTGACATCAAAAAATACATCAAATAGTTCGGTGTTAAATTCAGTGCATTAAGTTTCTGAGTTAAAATTAACGAAGAGAAATCTGAAAGTTCCCTTATAATATATTACTGGTCTTATAGGAATCCCTTCTTTATGTATTTTTGATAACCCATTTAAACTAGGTACGTCAGGATTAATATAAAATAAGATTTTTTTTGAGCCTGGTTTTCTTCAAGAAAAGATGTTTGAAGAAGGGTTAATATGTAATTATGTGAAATTATTCTCGAGTGAAAAATATTTAACCTTTTAAATCTAGTTCACTTCATTAAGTATCACTAGGCAATTGCCTTTGTCTGGTTTAGAGATGATGGGATTTTTAGTTATTACTTAGGATTCAAGCTTTTTAAAACCTTGAAATAATGCTCCGAGGTAAATTGATTAAGCTTGAATAAATCTTTCTTTACGTTAGATAACATATTCTGAATATCATTACGCAAAGCTTTGTTGGCGACTAAATCTGATGAAACTTGTTCTATTAGGACATCAAATTCAACCGCAAACTCGAGAACATCTCTCTGAGAAAAACTATATTTTATGTTATACTTGAGAGCCATGTTACCATTTTGAAAAGAATACATTTTTAAAATACCTTTCGTTGATGCTTGACATACATTTTTAAATGTTCCTATTGTTCTTGTAACCTGTACTTCTCTGACATGTAAGTTCATGACACAATTTGGCAATTTTATATATTCCAGTTAACCTGTTTTATTTTTAAAAACTTTAAATTCATTTTAAACATATTCTCTAAATTTATATTAAAAACTCTTAATATATTTCTTTCAACAAATTTTTAAATTCAATTTTAGAATCTGTACAATTAATATTAACTACATGAAATTTGATTCCGTGCTATCAGCAGATACTAAATTAAGATCAGAAAAACTTCAAGGTCTACCAAGATGCAATTCAACTACACTAGAACCTGAGTTAGCTTATAAAAAAATTCCAGGTGAATCCAAATATATTTCAGTAATCAAACAATTCTAGTAATTTTTGTAATAATAATACACCTCAAAAAGGTTCAGATAATTTACATGAATACATCATATAACTTAAATACATTCAATACTAACGTAAAATGCTTTGATTGTGATGAATTTGGATACATGCACCAAATTTTTATTAAAAGGAAAACTATATTTTGTTATCGCTGTAGCCAGAAAAATACTATAAAAACTAAATGTCAAATATGTGTTTCAAAAACCACAAGACAAAATCCGAACAATTTCTTTTAAGTATTATTTGGGCTTGCTGGTTAAATACTGTCAAATATATCTAAATATATTTAATGAAATTGCTTCTCTTTCATTAAAAGCTAATGTAGATGCGGGACCATATCTGGATATTTCTCTTACTGATAAAATAATGACATCCTTAATGCAAAAAGAAAACAGTCGTTTTCCATAGGAAATAATAAATATTCTTGTGGAGAACGACTTTTTTCTTCGTTTTATATTAACTTGCACTCCACTTCTTGCCTCGAGGATTATCAAAAAATGACATCCGTATTAGATACAAAGGCAATGCAAAGTATCCTGGGTAAAATTGGTTACAACTTATTCTGATAAATTATACTCAAAAATGACAATCTAAAAATTAAAGGAAGGTATTTCATTTTTGATGTTTAGAAGATGCTTCTATGAAACTCCTTCTATCATGTGGTGATTAGTTGTTCCTCTCAACGTTCTTCATGTTGGGACTTCCATTTGGCTACGCCGCTGCATTTTTTTCTAATTTTTATTTCTCAACCGACAATATATATCATTAGTACTTTAATGGCCTGTTATCCACTGACTTGCATCTTTGTATCTTTACATATTGGTCAGTCTGCATAATTTATAGTTACATATTTATGCTTTAATATAAATTGGGCTATTTTTTGTTTCAGCTTACTGCTTGTAAATTGTTTTTATTCTAAATATAAAAATGTACAACTCTGGCACCCTTTATTGTACAGGGTGTCCCATTTTCGTAGGTTTTACGGGGTTTCCAGCTTATGAGTAGAGATAGAGAGATGCGGTTTTCGCGACACCGTGCTACTTTTCGATGAAACTAAAGAGGCCGCAAACAGATTTGCCCTAACCATTTTAGTTTCCGTGCTACAGGGTGATTTTGAAAATTTGTCATTTTCGGACACCCCCTGTAACTCAGCTATCGTAAAATATATTTAAAATGTTTCAACTGGTATTTATAGATTTTTTCACGTAGAATTCAGTGGCGTACTCAGATTTTTGCTGAGAGTCATAGTTTTTGACATATTGGCATAACCTACTATTTTTTAAATGGGACACCCTATATATTATTTTTTCATCTTATTCTTCGTGTCGAGAGCTTTTCAAAAACATACCATAAGTCATATTTATTTTCATAAATAACATGAAAAAATGCATTTTTCTTTAAACGGATTTATGGCATAGCAGATCAATGGAAATAAGAGAAGGTGGCTGTGGAGCCATGGAAAAAGTTAACAAATATTTATTAACGAAATAACAAAGTAACAGCATCAGAAAAAATTAGGAAGTAGGTAAAAGGTAATAATTATAATTTCATTAAAACTACAAATATTGTTCAAATTGTAGACCATTATGTGTCCTACAAGTGTGACAAACTTTAAAAATTCTTTTTAATGCATTTTCTATTGTAAATGACTGTCTTTGTAACTCTGCAAAAGCGTTTTCGGTGGCCATTCTTAGTTGTTCTAACCCCACAAAAAGAAATCTAAAACTGAGAGGTCAGGGGATCGTGGTGGCCATCGAACAGGTCCGTGTGTTCCTATCCATCTTCCAGGAAAATGGTGGTTAAGCCAGTTTTGACTTATTCTGGCATTGTGGGCTGGAGCTCCGTCTTGCTGGAAATAAATCCTATTTAGTTGAGCCAAGGGAACATCATCCAAAATTCCTAATGCGTCTTCTAGGATTCGCACGTAACCAATCGAATTCAGATTTCCTTCATATATTTGGTAAACTATTTTTCGGTTGAAAATAAAACAGGAGACATTGAATCCAAATCTGCCCTGACGCTCCCTAGGAAAAATAACATGGTTGATTTCTTGACTCCAAAATCGCGTGTTGTGTCTATTTAAAATCCCTGAACTAGTAAAATGTGCCTCGTCTGACCAAATAATCTTTTTTTCAAAATCGATATCTTCTGCCTTCATATTTATAAACCAATTGCAGAACTCCAAT
Organism: Kuschelorhynchus macadamiae; assembly: GCA_030620095.1. Classification (NCBI taxonomy): domain Eukaryota; kingdom Metazoa; phylum Arthropoda; class Insecta; order Coleoptera; family Curculionidae; genus Kuschelorhynchus; species Kuschelorhynchus macadamiae. The sequence continues at coordinate 107,354 of JAUTXW010000113.1, forward strand.
CTGCGCTCTGCATCACCAGGATGCAGATGATGCACAAGTTTGTATTTATAGGGTTTGAATTTGTGCTTTTTCAAAATTTTCTGCACTTTGGTTTTCGGTACACCCGCCTCTTCGTCTATTTTCCTGCAAGATGTTTCAGGACCTGTCTGAACGAGGGCTAAAACGTTGACCTCAGATTCTTCGTTGTCTTTATTGTAAGTTCGCGATCGAGGCTTGTTAAAAGATCCATATTGGCAAAGATTATTTTTAATTTTTTGAAACATTCTTTTTTCTGGTTGTCTTCTCTCGGGATATCTAAGATAAAATAAAGCGAACCAATAAAGTCAAAATGCAGGAAGATAAAAAAGAACTAACCTGTTCAGATAAAGCTCTGCCGCCTGATCTACATCTTCATTAGACAATATAAAACACGCGTTCATATCATATTTCTCAAAATATTCAAATTTTTGATTCTGAGCCATATTAAAAACAATAATTATAATAGACGTCAAGAAAAATTTAAACGCAATAATGCCAAAAATGACAGCAGTAATGGCTGCCTGATCATATGTTTGTTGGCGTTGCCATGGCTACCACAGCCACCTTCTCTTATTTCGATTGATCTGCTATGCCATAAATCCGTTTAAAGAAAAATGCATTTTTTCATGTTATTTATGAAAATAAATATGACTTATGGTATGTTTTTGAAAAGCTCTCGACACGGAGAATAAGATGAAAAAATAATATATAGGGTCTCCCATTTAAAAAATAGTAGGTTATGCCAATATGCCAAAACTATGACTCTCAGCAAAAATCTGAGTATGCCACTGAATTCTACGTGAAAAAATCTATAAATACCAGTTGAAACATTTTAAATATATTTTACGATAGCTGAGTTACAGGGGGTGTCCGAAAATGACAAATTTTCAAAATCACCCTGTAGCACGGAAACTAAAATGGTTAGGGCAAATCTGTTTGCGGCCTCTTTAGTTTCATCGAAAAGTAGCACGGTGTCGCGAAAACCGCATCTCTCTATCTCTACTCATAAGCTGGAAACCCCGTAAAACCTACGAAAATGGGACACGCTGTACATGTTAACCAAAAATTTTCATACTTAAAAATTAGTTGTAACAAGCATAAAGTGGTTATTAGGCAGTACATTAAATACACCTTCGTTAGTTTTCGCTTTTTATATCCTTTATGTTGTGCGTTCGAAGCTTATTCGGATAATTATCCATTCCGATCATAAAATAAAAAATTATGAATCGTTAATCTGCGTACCAAATTTTGGAATGAATACGATTGCATGGGGAGGAATGCATACATTGGCGTAGTGCAGACGTAAAGTATATGGACGGCAAATGCATGCTTTTACTTGTAAAAGGGTTTGATAGTTCGTATATATTGAACGCGACGAGGGACCACAACTTGAGGCGCTGAAGCGATCATTTCAATAAAACACTTATTTCTAACAAAACGATAACATTTTATTAAAACTAGTCACTACTCTAGAAAATGAACACCAAGCCATGTAAAAATAACTATGTAGGTACTGGTTTTTACGGTTACTTAACGTTCTTAAACTGTCTTGAAACAAATATACACTGCACTAACACTTCTTAAAATCATTTAAAAGTTTCTTCACATTAGCGCCTTAAAACCCTACAACAGGCACTTTGAATAGACAAAGATTATTAATTAAATTCTTATGTTCAAATGCTCCAACAAGCGAGCGCCGACGTACTGATAAAGAACAATAGGATATCCTGCTAGTGAGTACTTTCAGAGAAGGGAACCCACTTTGGGAATTACAGAAATATAGAGTAAAATGTGATTAACTTCTCACTTCCCTTCGATTCAACAACTACAATGCGACTCTTTCTTACTTTTACTTGGCGTTTCCCTAGTGCAAAAAGTGTTAAATAATAATTTTGTCTTAGAATTCGGCCGGGACCGTTTGAGTCAATAAAGATCAGTGTCGTAAAACATCCGTTGGGAAATTATATTATTTACTAATATCAGCTATAACGGTTACTATTTTGTTTTGACTAACTCCATTATATCTGGCGACCGCATGGTAAAGCCGCCCAATGTGAGAGAAGTTTAAAGAAAATTAATTATTTTATTACAAAAAGTGTTGGATATTTCACAAAATATACCTCAAAGAAAATTTGCGTATATATTTATTTATGCATACTCCACGCATACATTCGCTAAACGTAGACGTCAAAGCGAATATTGAGACACACATGCGCGTATTTAACCTTATGCGTGCAATGCTGTTCATTCATTCAAATACTTGGAAACTAGTATTAATAAACAAAATGAACCGAAGAAAGAACTCAGAATAAGAATTGAGCAAGTCAAAGTCAAATTTATGGACACAAAATCATTTTACACAAGATTGTATGTTGCTATGGAACAATGCAATCGACAATGTTTTATGGTTGCGAAAACTGGTCTATCGATCCAAACACTGAAAGGAAACTTTTTTTAAGAAGACGGCAGGCTTAGAATAGACAAGCCCTGCTGCAGAAATGCAATACGTAGAAGTGGGTAGCAATTTACGTATACACTACTTAGACATGCTGGCTTTTGTAAATTTTAGAGTTCACGTTGATCATAAATTAATATAAGTACTATTGTTTGCCTACGTTTTTCATGACGGACGGATGGCGCTATACCTTTATTTTCAAATATAGCTATATATTTATGACTTATTATGGATATTATTAATTAAAAGTTAAACAACATCTAAGCAAAACTGCAACTTTTTAGGCACCTGATACGTAATGTTGTTAACCTATATACAGTTAAACCCCCTTATCCGGCTGCGATGGGATCGGATGGGCCACGGATTAGCGAAAAATACGGATTACTGAAACACCTAAAAGTCTAAGTTGGTTTTTGAAAAAGACACAGTGTGTCGAAATAGCTGTCAAACGGAAATAAATTAGTGGAAATTTCTAAACAAATATAGTTTGTTTATTTATTATACTAGTCTTAAAAGATTTTATTTAAATTAAGTTAAGCTGTGATGATTTGAAAACTTAACCTAAAAGATTTTATTTAATTTTCTACCTACTGGAAATATATCCAAATCGTAAATGGGTATCTTTCTCTCCTTGATGTAGTTGAAGTCCCGCAAGTGAGAACGGGCCATCTTTTTTCTTGTCCTTTGACATTTTCCTAAAACAGTGACGTTTTTGTATTAAACATTCATTCTTCATATAAAAAAATATAAAGTGATATTAAATAGTTAATACTGTTTTTTTCTTAAATTCCCAACATGCCTGCAAATGTTTAATAAAAAAAAGGTTTATTGCTCTTTCAGATTTAATTTAGGTCCATAGCCTTGGGCAGAGTGGGATCTCCTTCATCGGGAATCATCATCATCCATCCCACTCGAAGGATTGATTATCTACCGAGCGCGACCCTTGGTGGGGTTAATCGGATGTATGAAGTCTGTGCCCTAAACAGACATAATTACCGAGGCTTCTGGGATACCAAAATAATCGGCTTACCTCAGTAAACCTGCGCTGCTCGACTGGACCTCCTAGCGACTCGTGTAAATGGCTTAGAAAAGAAGAGAAGCCGTTAAATTCTGTGCCGAACACACAGAATCAATGAAACGACAGGACGTGGATCAGTGAGAATAATAATTATAATTGTAATATTTTTTTATTGATTTAATATAGATACACTTTTTTATATCAACCTAAAAAAGGTCCTGCCAAAACGCAGTGCGATATTTAAAACAGAACTAAAAAAAAACAAAAAAAAACATTGCAGGTCTGGTATGGATCACAGGATCTTTTCAATGCTAATCCAGAATCATATTACTGAGCTGGCAGACTTTACACCAAAAATTTACAGAACTTTGTATCTAGTCCGATGTTTTCGAAAAGTCACCAATTTAAGCAAATAGATGTAAGTGGCGCCACAGTCTGCACGTTTCAGAACACAGGCTTTATGTGCTTCTGAAAAGAAAAGCAGTAGATCGTATGAAGGCCTTTCCAATAAATTATATCTATATTTCATAGGACAGTCTTTTGAAAAAGGGGCCTATTGACCCGAGTTGTCAAGAGCAACCTAATAGAAAGGCTCCTCGCAAGAGCAGAGAACTAAGCACAATATCAAAGAGCAGAACACCTATAAGAAGGGTCAGCTTTGTCGGCCTCTTTGATGTTCGATCCGGTTTGTACACTGAGAAAACAGCGTTCTTATCAACAACAAAATCATTTTTAATTTGCTTACATTGTAAAAACTATTAACCGCACTGGTAATAAAAATGAGTATATTTAAACTGAAATAACTCTGCCAAATAATATTCGAGATAAACCTACTTTTTACCGTTGAAAAGACTGGTTCTTCTACCACTATTTAATTAATTATTATTCTTTGTCCTGTCAATTATACAGATGATCCAAAGAAGTACGCACAACACTGAAAGTTTATTCAATAATTGTGGCTATTTTGACCCATAATGTTTTATTGTCTCTTAAGCTAGATTTACACTCACTTGAAAGTCCAAGTTGAAATTGACATTTCGTAAAAATAGATTTACATTGGAAATGATATTCCTAAATAGCGGATCCAATTTGTATTTATTTAATTTTATTATTTTCTGAGATATTAATGTAAAATACAAAGAATTGGAGCAAGAAGGCTGTTTAATAACTTTTTTACGCTCTTTGGTTTTGGGAGTTTATGTATATCTAGTCTAAGCACTTATATTCTTTAAATAGTTAGATGATTAAAAATATTAAGAATTACGTTAACTGAAATCAAAATTATAAACTAAAAATTTGACATTTATTGAATTTCTGTTTGCCTTCCGCAAGCTCCTTGCTTCAATCCGAAGTCCACTTTGAAGTGCACTTCGAATTTTGCCTAATATAAATGACACCACATTGTTGCCGTTTGCCAAGCAAGCCAATTTCATAACCCATTCGGGTTGAAATTGACTGTAAATGTAGCTTTAACCATTTTAATTATACCTCTAGACGCTTTTGATATTATACGCCTCGGTGATTTCTGTCAGATATCTAAAAATTAAAAAACTCTGAATTTTATGATGGGTCTGTTCTAATTTATTGAATAAGGGTTACCTGCACAAAGTCTTATGATTGGTTGTCATTTCAGTACCATGAGGACGAAAAAAAGTAAAAGAAAATAATAAACATTTTCTCTTAGAAAAGACTTCTGCTAGTGATCCTGACAGTAGTCTGCCATAAATTATTCTGTTTTGGATGGAGGAACACAGGGGATGGGGTTTTAATGAATGGCAACATGGTTTATTCTCAGATTAGTGGATAGTTAATGTGACTCGATCAAGACGAAGAGTACTAGCTTGGCGTAGGCCAGACGAAAGGTATAGTAAATGGGGGTGGTGTCATGATCATTTGGGGGTGGGATTAAATTTAATGGTAAAAGCCAGGTTGTGTTTATAGAACGGTCATTAAATGCAAACATACATACATTAGTTTTTGCTACCAATGGTCGTCCCATTTGCCAAAAATTAGGGAGTCCAAGAATTCGTTTTGATTGACGACAACGCACAACCTCATGGAGCAGCCAGAGTTGCAGATTTCCTGCACAAACACAACATTATAAGAGCAGATTTGCCGCCAAACTCTCCAGACATGAATGTAATCGAACACGTCTAAAGTCGCTTTAAAAAAAGATCATATCAGGTAGCAACCTGGATTAAGGAACACCATATCAGAGGATTAGGAAGAAATCCCAATTTTTTTCTTTTAATTTTTTTTGAATTGTTTGCATACCCATGATAATGAAATGACCCCTGGCCATGATATTTTGTGCAGGTAACCCAAATTCAATAAAGTAAAACAGAACTATCATAAACTTCAGTTCATTAATTTTTAGGTATTGGTATATATGGTCTTAGATTAAATACATGTGTATTTAATTTAAGAATATTGTAGCTGAATGTAAAAACGTATATTGACAAAACAACACAACTCTTTAATTTAATAAGAAGATATTACGGGCTCATAATTCAAGTTATTTATTACACCAAAAAATTGAAAGTTTCTAGAATACAAGAAGATTTAGAGAAATACTAAATTCCAATAATTAAATATATTAATGCTTTAAGAAAAGAAAAGAAGACATATTACCATTCTTAAATTTATTGCAATAAAGATTTTGTTATCTTGAAAATGCTTCGCAAATTAACTTGTGTACAAGTCATTTTAAGTTATCCACATTTTAATCTGCCATATCTTTTTTCTTTTTCAGATATCAAAATGATTCATAAGAAATTCCAGATTACTATGTCAAAGTTTCAATTAAATAAAACTTTCATTTTTTTTTAAATATGACATTATGTAAATTTTACTTGTTTCGATAAGTCTAGTTTCGCTGGTTATAAATATACTGCGTTTGATAACTTTTGTCTAAATATAAATGATAAAATGAAAACTAGCTGCGCCAGAAGACCAATGTGTACGACAAACATAATCTTTCTTTCTCCACCACTTTTGTCCTTTGACAAAGTTCTTCTCAATTGTCTCGTTTATTTTTAAAGATAAAGATAATCCAGTATATGTGGAAATAGGAAAAAAGACCTATCAACAAAAATTAAATTGTACAGTGTATCTCATTTAAAAAAATGTGAGTTTTTTATATCTTTTAAAAAACGAGTAAGCAGTTTTTGTATTGTTTTATTATCCGATGCATTGAATCAGTGTCTTCATTTGGCATGAAAAGAATCTAGTGATAAGAGTACGAATTGTTAATTACTTATTTCATAGTTCATAGTTCTATGTGCCAATTTGTTCAAGTTTATAGAATTCCTACCAATATTTTACCAGTTTCTAGCTATGGCAAACTTGATTTTTTTAAATAATAATTCTAAATAAATTTAATAAGCAGTTTCTAAATTGACCCACGCCGGCATTTTGTTAGGTCCGGTTTATCTCTATATCATATTTACTTTTTCTGCAAAAATTGACTTTGGTGAACAAGATTCTTTTTACACTGATTTTTAATAATTTTATTTGGCCGCCATCGTGAACTCGCAGCACAACTTTACCAGTTTATCTCTATAACAGGCTTAATCCTTACCCAAAATTTGATATTAATCTAATACGTAGTTTTTCCAGGCAGAATAGTTTACTAGGCCGCCATTTTCCGCCGCTATCTTTGATTCATACAAAAATGTTACCTGTTCGTTCCTACGCATCGTTTTATTTTTGTACAAAATTTGAGGTAAATTAGATAATATTTTATTAACGTTTCACTAGGCCGCCATCTTATTCCGACATATTGAATTTTTACCAAAATACTACCAGGTCATCTAGTCAATCTGGTATAAGTAGTTTTTTAAAGAGGCAGACAGACAGAGGGACCGACAGACGAACTGACGGAATAACATATTTTTTGGCATCTAGGGACCCTAAAACGTGAAGATATGTAAAACCTGACAAGGTAATTTTTTCACAATTACGAACATTTTATTTGGTCGGCATTTAGTGTCGCCATCTTGAATTAGTGCCACAATTTTACTAGTTCTTTTCTATACCACAACTAGATAATTTGAAATCAATTCATTAAGTAGTTTGTTCAGGGTCAATTTTCAAATATTTTATTGAGTCGCCATTTTGGATTCGTGCCAAAATTTTACCAGTTGATTCCTACATAATACTTAATTTTTGAAAAAAAAAAAAAAATCGAAGAAATTGTCCATATTGCTCAAAGAGACCTAGTTTTAATAACAAACATAGAAAAAGACTCCAAGTCTCGGTCTCATTAAATTTAATTTATATAATTTAATATTTAATGAGACCGAGACTTGGAGTCTTTTTCTATGTTTGTTATTACTTAATTTTTGCCAAAATTTGAGATAAAATGGAATAATAGTTTTTCAGTAATAATTTTTTTAACATTTCACTAGGGCGCCATTTTGTTTCGCTATATTGTATTTTTATCAAAAATGTTACCAGGTCGTCCCTATATGACTCTTAATTTTTGACTAAAATTTGAAGTCAGTCGGGTAGTAGTTTTGAAACTATGCCGCGAACTGACAGACGGACGGAGTTGATAAAATATATATTTTTTTCGAAACTAGCGACGCTAAAACGTGAAGATATGTTAAGCTTGATGATTTTTTCATGATTACAAACATTTTATTTGGCCGCAATTTTCTGCTGCCATTGAATTCGTACCACAATTTTATCAGTTCATTTCAATACCATAGTTAATTACTGCACAAAATTTGAAATGAATCCGTTGTGTAGTTTTTTCAAGATGAATTTTTAAATATTTTATTAAGCCGCCATTTGTTTCGTCATTCTAGATTCGTACCAGCATTTTACCACATAATACTTGATTTTTGTGTAAAATTTGAGATAAATTGGGTAAGTAGTTTTTTAATAATATTTTTTTTAACATTGCACTAGGTCGCCATTTTGTTTCGCTATAATGGATTTTTACCAGAATGTTATCAGGTCATTCTCATATAACCCTTATATTTTAACCTAAATTTCAAGTCAATCGGGTTAGTAGTTTTTTTGCTATGCCGAGAACAGACAGACCGACAGACAGATAGACGGACGGAATTGAGAAAACATGTTTTTTGGCATCTAGGGATCCTGTGAAGATCTGTAAATATCTCAGAGAGTGATTTTTTTACGATTAATAAAGAAAAATTAATTAGTCTCTTTTACCCCTTTTTTTTAAGCTAAACGTTATGGCAGAATTTATAAGGAGGTATTTTATCCCCTAGAACTACCCTGTAAAATCGATAAAAAATATAAAATAAAAGATAAAATATATTTAACCTGTCAAGCCGTTTCAAAGCCATATGACTACTCAGTATATTCGGAAAAAAATATTTATATATAGAAAAAAAAAAGAAATTTGAGATTTTTCATCGTTTGTTAAGAAAGTTCAACGCTTTATAAAAATAACTTTTTTAAAAATAAAAAGATAAGAGAAATTTACGTGTTTCACCGTATTGTAATTCTGTTTTCTTACAGCTGTTTTTACAGCAGGCTGTCTCATCCCCCTAACCTGGATCTCATAGATTTACGGGGGGCTGTTTCATCCTCCTAAAGGTATCCTGTATAGTTAAAAAAAATCTTGTAAACAAAAAAGATAACAAAAAGTTGACGTGTTTCACCGTTTTTAAGTCTTTTTTTCATTCTCAGGTGCCTGCCTCAACCCATCAAAAAATGTAATATCATGGGAAATTTAAGAGTGACACTATAAGAAAAAAAACCTTAAAAAACTAAGATAAGAGTGCAATTCATTTTGCTCTCTGTTGAACCGTTTTGATTCTAGAGCTTCTCAAAATTAAAAATCGTCAGTTTTTAAACATAAATATCTCAAAAGCATCTGAAGATAGACAGACATAGGGTACGATTTGCGTTGAATTAAACAATATTAAAATAAAGAGTGCTGTAAATATATAGACGCTTTTTTGATTAATTCTGCGTAATATTTTTTCTAATTCAATAGTTCTTTTTTAATTATATTTTTTAAATATCACTAAAATTTCCACAAGTTGCGTATTTCTCTGCGTATATCGGAGATATAAGGCCGTTTTAAAGTTATCTGGATCACTCTGCATAAACTTCGGGCCTGACTAACGACCCTTGTCCTAACTTGTAACTTACTAAGATACTATAATTCGTTTTTATGTGCAATATATAACCTGTATAGTGGAAAAAATTATTTTATATACAAAAAAATAAAATTAAAAAATATCGAAGATCTACAGCCATGATTCCCAAAATTTAATCCCCGTGAGGCATCGGCTTAGTAGCTGAAAAAAGTGTAACTAATACAAGGGATGCTAATAACTTGACTTAAAATGTGATAATAAATAGAATTAGCCCCCCCCCCCAGCTCGATCTAATCGTTTCCAAGTCTGTGTCAAATCTGTTTTTTTTTTTAATTCTACATGTTTCCAAGCTTCAGAAAAACGTCGAAAAATCTTTATATCACTTTCTACTTGTAAAAGCAGCGGCATTTTTTTCAATTTTTGTTATGCTTTAAAATAGTGATGCTGCGAGTCCCCACCTTTGAATCTCAAAACTCGCAGCAGCTTATAGTTATACAGTTTACATACCTTTTCCCATTTCTGTAAAAGGATATTATTGCATCAATAAAATACCTCGGATTTGCTTCACTAAGAAGAAAATTAACGAGTTTACGGCTGTTTCTAGTACTCCAGTTTTTTTTTAAATTTAGGTAGTGTTTTTTTACCTCTTAATGATTCTTAATATAATACCAATTTTTTAACTCTATTATGTTCAAGGTGTCTGGTTATATTTTTAACGGAGTCTACAACATTTAGTTTTAAAGATATCAAAAAATATTTTATACAAAGATTGTGTGATTTTTCTGAACCGTCAGAAAAAATAAACACCCTGTGTAATAATTTTTCAATAAATGGGCATCTTGCTGATTACGAAAATACCAGGCTTTATAATTTTGTTTTTAAAGCCAAGCAAAAAATGACAAGAACCTTGCCATAAGAGGCAGCATTTTCTTTCTTACGATTTTACTTATGTGTTTGTTCTATTTCTTTTTGATACATTACCAAAAGGTTTTTGTTAAATTTCTGAGTTGTCTTTAAATACAAAGACATCAAACCTGGCTTTTTTATAATCAGCAAAAAGATCATCACTATTGAAATAATATTATGCAGGGTGTTCCATTTAATATAACAAAGCCGGTGCTCATTTTCCACGACGCCGACGGTTCAAAGAAAACCATCAAACTTTTATGTTATTATAGAATATTTTTTGATATCTCTAGAAATTAAGCTTGTATACCCTGTTTAAAATATACCAACAACCCTCAACAGAGATTTAATTTATTATATTCCTAACGGGATCTACTACATCTTTATTCTCAAATATAGAAATTATAGATATTATAGTTTTATTTAAGCCATCAGGATTTGCCAAAAAAAAACCAAATGACTATTGAAAAGTAAAAAATGAGCCTGGGTTTGTTATTTTAATTTAAACACCCTGTATGGTTTTATATTATTAATTGGGTATTTTCTTGCGGTGCATAAATATAATTATGGCGGGTTGCACAAAGCATTTAGCTAAGCATTAACTAATCAGACGGCTCAGAGTGTGACAGATCACATAAGATTGTCAATGTCAAAATTGATTCTAAAAGTCAATTAAATTTACTACGTGATTAAAAGTTCTGTGCAACCGGCTATTAGTCTTTAAAGATTTGCAAGAAAATTTAAATAAGAGGCAATGTATTTCTAATAGCTTGGAATTTGTTTTTGTCATTTTTATTGGTTGTTTTTAATGATAAAGGTATCAAACAGGAAAAAAAGATCCATTTAATGAAGCCATATTATACAGGTTGTTCAATTTAAAGTAACAAAGTCGTTGGTGGTTTTGTTAACTTTTTATATGCAATTTCTTTATTTTCTTCATACAAGTCCTGGCTTCTTACATAAAATCTTAATATTCTTGTTTTTTCTAACTTCATAAATGTTATATAATTAACAGAAACTTTGTACAGGGTCAAGATAAATGATTATCATCTAATTTTTAGCTTTTTTATCTGTATGTATAGGAATCTCAAAAGAACATGAATAAGTGTTTTTAATGGAGCTGCTTGAATATTATTGATTTTTAAATTATTTTCAAATTTCTTTAAAAATTTCGAAATCTTGAAATTAAAAGTGAAATAATACTACACCGAATATTAATAACTTTTCGAAGCCTTTTTGGTATTCCTTCTATAAACTTAATAATCTAATGTTTTCTTGATCTTGTTTTAGAAAAATCAATTTCTAGGCTTAGGTTTAAAAATTAAAATTATTCTATTGTCTTAAAAGGGATTCATATTCATCGTAATTACACAATTAGAAAAGGAAAGATTTAAAATAATTTTTCAAACTGTAGGTGTTTATCTACCAAAATTAAAAAAAATCAGAATTTAAATATATAACAAGTGAATTACGAAATACTTTTTTTCAAGATTGTGAAATTTTGCTTAATTTGTCGAACAAATATGATGGTTTATTTTTAAACGGAGGGGCGCTGTTTTTTATAACAGGGGTAGTAATAATTCACTAATAGCCGGTTGCACAGACTTTTATTCGCGTAATAAATTTAACTGACGTTAAGAATCATTTTTGATACTGACAGCCTTATGTGGTTTGATACACTCTGAGCCGTCTGATTCGTTAATGCTTAGTTAAATGCTTTGTGCAACCCGCCATAAGCTATTTAAAAAAAACTAAATGTGATTAAAACAGCCTAAAAAGTAAAGAACAAATTCCTGGTGGCCCGTTGATCTTAGAGCATTACCTTATCTCTGAAAATATGAAAGATTGAAACAAAATGTTAGTTGATAAAAAAGAAATTTTTATTTTTTGGTATTTTAATATCTATATTCATGTCTCCGAGCCCGGCACCAATTTTCTAAGATTAAATGAAACACAATTACAATTTTATTTTTGAAATGTACTAATAATTTCCAATATTCTATTTTATCCAGTCAGGTGCGATAAAGGTCTTTATAAATTTTTAAGTTTTAACCGCACAGATTAATTTAAGATTAACACGAGATTTTTCGAGACGAGATCTCAACCAATTTTTCGAGGCAAGACGGGATTGCCCAAAGTTGGCGCGGCATCAGTACTTCAAAGTTCAATAGAATACGCGGGATGGATTCGAAAAAAAAATGAAATAATTTACTCTGACAATAAAAAGTTCATTGTCTATATAATAGTGCTATTATCAGTAATCAAGGCACGTTCGAAAAAATGGAATTGAAAGAAAACAGGTACAATATTGACATGCACAGTAGTAGAGAGAGTCTAAGTATCAAGAAAAAAACATTACCAAACACTCTAACCATGGAAAATCTTACTAAAGGGGAATGAGACCATCTTTCACAGTTTTTATGATTTTTGGAGATGGCAGAAAACGCAGAGCTCAAAGGCATATTATGTCAAATGAGTTAATAATGTTTTCAATCGGACCAGATCTCATTTCGGCTACTACTAAAGTGAGTATTAAAACCTGTAAACAAATAACTATGGGATTGGCATTGAAGAGTTTATGCAGTAGTCGAAAAAGTCAGCTCAGTGCTATCACATTCTAGAAGAATTTAAAACATAGCTCACATACTCGACGAAAAATCGAAATCAGTTAAACCCAGAAAGCATTATACTCGCCGATAATTTAAATTCAGGAGTCTTGAAAAATTCCAGAGATTTGGCGAGACCAATCAGGATATCCTCCATCATACTATAAAGATGATTTACCAAAAAATACCCACAAATAATCATGAATCGTATGAGGTTTCAATTGCAGCGACAACAGAAGAGGGTAACGAAAACCTGTTCCAAAACCAACTTTATCGGGAAAGTGTAAAAATCAAAGATTTCAAGTCAACAGCTGCTCAAGATCTAATGTAATTCCACAGGAGCTCAAATGGAGGTATGTAGATAATGCCTGGATGTTTTCGCATAAATTTGTTCTAAGTGACACTTCGATGTGGGTTGACTATAATAGTTTGATTTTCAATGAATGTACCTTTATTCAGAGAGAGTCTTATTTTATCAGTGCCGCACCAATTGGTTTTGGAAAAACTAAAGATGACAAAAAATGCTGAAGAATGTGGCATGAAATTTATCCAACAAACATCTAAACGGCCGAATTTCATACAATCCAACACAGTGCCAACATTTGAAAATATTTTTCGACATCTTGGAGGATTTTATATAACGATGGATTTATTTCACTCCATTGGATATTTTCTGGATTGATGTGGCCTTATCAACATAATAGTGTATAGTGGATACATCCGATACTTTCTGTACCTTTACAAAAACTTAATTTTGAAGCCTTTATAAAACAAGAATGCTTAAGTTTTGGCGATTTAATGAGCAGCTATGGGATTTCACGGAAATTCGATCCAAAAACCCTGAAATTAACAACAAGAACCCAAAGAACTTTGGCAGGTGTGTAAGGGCACACTGCACAGTTTAATGACATATACTTGTAGTTTATATAAATATATCAGTCCTATAATAAAATCGTTAGATATGGAAATGTAAATATGTATTTATACGCCCCACACAGAATAGTTAATTTATTTTTTAGTTTCAAATCAAAATTATAGTCGAGTTTATTACATCATCAACCTTATTAATATAGAAAAAGCCCCACATGAATACTTGTACTAGGGCAAGGTTCTTTTGGTATTCGGAGAACAAGCAAGCCATTTTCCCGTATCCCGGTAGATTTAACATTGAGCGATAAATGGCGAAGCAGCACTTCGAATGGTCGGACCAATTCGATTTTCGCTAGGCAGCGATGAGCCAAACGTCACGCAAAAGACCAGCGGTAATAAGGCATGTTCTCGTCAAAGCGGGATTAGTGAGAGGGGCACATATCACTAAAGATTTGAGATTTAATCGAAGAAAAAGCCATCAGCAAGTTAAAATATTTTTGGGATCTCTATCACAAAATGTAAATCCCTTTTTATTATAAAAAAAAGAGCTGTTCAATATTGCATTGGACAATAATTCGCAGTATTTGTTAAATGCAGAATGTGAAGGAAATAGATGAAAAATGATTTTTTATTGGAATGTTCTGAACGACCGGCTCAATTTTACGAAATTATAAAAAAGAATCCCATATTTATTTTTTCAAGCATAAAAACAGAAGGTCAAGATTGGGACTAAAGTGCAAGAAATCCGTCTCCAAAGAGATCTGTTTGGGCGACTGTTAAAAGTGTCACTAGACCAAAAAATTGATATGAACAAAGTTTTGCCACTATCATTATGTCATATTGATGGAAGTGTTAATAAAATAGATAAATCAGCTCTGATGAAATATCTAGAAACAAAAATTGAGAGTTTGTCTCCAGATTCAGTAAGTATTTTAATTGTGGAAGGATTTTTTTTTACTGGACACACAAACGTTAACATAATATTTGATCGCTCCTTCTGACCTTAAAATAAGGATTGTGCACACGCAATGCAAAGCAGTGTTGGCGATTTAGATTTGGAGAATGGGGATTATTATCTACACGAAAATCTTTACCATAAACGATTTATGCTACAAATAATCATTCTATAATTCCACATTGGTGTCTAGATTTAGCTGTCCAGGCACGAAGAGGCGGACACGAAAATTGTATTTCATGTGTGCCAGCTTGATGATAGAAGTAATGTTGTTTTACACTGTTCGGATATTGATATTCTCATAATAATGTTGGGATATATAAAAAATTTCAAAGCTTTGGTCAAAGTATTGATGAAAGTGAGAGTAGGCAATTCTCGCCGCTTCGTAGATATTTCTTAATTACACTCTTATTTGGACGAAGGCATATGTCAAGCATTAACGTCGTTTCATGCTTTTCCAGGCTGCGATTTTAATCCCGCCTTTTATCGCAAAGGCAAAAGAGCGGATTCTAAGTATTCTTAGCAGTTCCCTTGACTTCCAAAAAGCTTCTTCGGACATTGGGAAGAAGTACTTAAAAAATCCTAATGCCTATTCTGGAAGAATTTACCTGTAAGTTTCACAATGCGAAGAGAATAAAAGAAGTGAGCACGGCAAGGATTAAAATATTCATCAACAATATGACGTTACTCTCCCCCCTGTCAGCAAAAACTGCAGCCACAGCTGTTACACACAAGACACATCGCAATTTGTGGAGAAGCGCGTATTTGACGAACCTAACCGAGTTTTTGCCAACAGATTATGGGCGGAGGAAGGGTTCATCGGTGATCAGTTGCCTGCAGTAAATGCAATTTTTTTTTAATTTGAGAACAATTTAATATTTTCAGCAGAAGATAATGTACTAGACGAAGATCTCTCACTAGAGGAAGTTGATGAATCAAGTCACTCATCAGCTGATGAGTGGCAAGAATATTTCATAGTTTCCGAATGAGTTTTTGTATTTTCTCTTTGAAAATAAATATTAAGGATTTATGCCTTAAAAATACAATTGTTACGCATCGTATTTTTACAAAAAGTTTCATCCATTTAACATAGTTTTCATATTCTTATGATCCAAAATATTGGTTCCCATCTCTTAGACTATAGACTATCGTTGCTAGAAATTTGAAACGAATAAATATAGCTTGTAAGTTGTCATGCGCACACATTTTGTTACGGTACTTCCCAAAAAAAACTTAATATTAAATATATTCATCTTTGGAACCCAAAATAAATTTATACAAACTTAATAATTATCCAGATATTGAAAATTAATATATATTAAAAGTGTGTTTGCTAAAACATTCTATAAATGTTAATAAAGAACTATCTGAAATAAATATAAGTTTTATTTTCAGATTTTGTTAAAAACTGCACATTGTTGAGTTGTATCAAATTACTCACAAAAAAATATCTCTCTGGCTAACACGACGTGCCGCCTTTTTCCTATTAAAAAAAATTGAGCATTTCTAAAAAAATTGTTTAGTGATAGTTACACCTATTTAAAGAAAGAGGTTTAGTGAGTATTAGCAGTTGTTTTTCCCAGACTTTTTGATCGTAAACTAACGGTTTTTTACTAAATCACAACAGTCTATATTGTAAAATATGTTTTTTTAAGTCTTATTTGACCAACCGAGATATCATTATAACAGTCCAAAGAAAACAGAAATGAGCTACTTATTTCTAGTACTTGCTATTTTTTTATAGTTATTATGAATTAAGTAACAAACCCAATGCGTGCACATTTTTAAACATTTTATTTTATTATCCTGGTCTGTGATGAGCTTATCATAAATTAATTGGAAATAAAGTTGATAACAATAAGTTTCGTATAATTTTAATATATTCTGAAAGTATGTGAAACATGACTGTTTGTTTCATCGTAAACAACCTTTTACTAAAAACTAGGATTTTAATGGGTCGGATGCAAATAAATATGAAACAAAAACGACCACATTCTAGAATACACTAGACCCTGTAAATTACCAGTACATACGATAAGTGATCATTAAAAATATTCGAGTTTAAATCTGTATAAAGTTTTAAAGACAATTAAAAAGAAACATTTTTTATAACATAATGAAAAACATAAATTTGACACACTGAATATCGGAAACTAGTTACGAGAATAAGATAGGACTTTGACAAATTTTGTTCTGGTGGTCGAAAACTATGACAAATTACATCTATCTACTGAAAGCCGCTTTTCATATGAACTGTGCCTCCTAGTGTGAGAATTATTCACCTACAGCATTCGCTTTTATGCAGTAGTGGGTATCTGAGGTAGATCAAAATTAAAACAAAGACATTACCGGTAGATTGCTTCATTATTAATACATTTCGAAAATGAAATTGATCACTTGCTTAAATAAAAATGACTATTTTACAGATGAGACAGGTTGATTTAACTTTTCGTTAAATTATATTTCAGACCACATATTTTTACAAAATACCAAGAAACAGGGTAAGCTTTCATTTACAGTTTCTAAATACAAAGTGTCAGTTTTATTTTATTTTAATTAGATAAAACAGAATTATAACTTAAACAAACTTTTAAAAATATATAACTCTAAGTAAACTATATTAAATACTCACCTACTTAATTCTGGATTTCGTTAATATACATATAAAGCAGAATAGTTTTTTGGTAAAAGCTTGGAAATCTGACATTTAACGCTGTGATAGGTATTTGGTTTCCATGGTTTCTTAAAATGTATACCTGGTACCTTAGTAATAATAGTTGTATTGATGATTGTTGTCGTATATTGATGAGAAGGTTATATATAATACATTATGGCGTCAAAATTCGGATATTATTTTATATAGGCTTAATATAAAAGAAAAACAAACTATTTATTTTTATGACAAATTAGCGAATCTAATCTAGTTCAAATCACCAGTTAAAGGCAGCTATCCATACATTTATCCTATGGTCTACCTCTTTGATTGATTGATGAGGTTTCTGAATCTCTTGAGGTCAATTTAGTTAGAGAACAAAATCGGATGTAGGATTAACCGACTCGAGAACTTTTTATGACCTCTCGATTCTTGACATCTTCTTGGATTCAGGAGGAATTTTACCTTAAACTGAGCCCGTTATAAAAAAATATTGGATAAATCGCTTTTCTCCTAGTTTTAATATTCCCCTCCTTATTCAGCGCTATAACCACTCGATCACCTGCAACATGACGCGTCTATAAAGCCTCTGTTTCATTTAGAGAAATAGTGTTTTTTATATTTTTTCACTAAACTAGGAATAAAGGGCTTCTAAATCTGCAACAGTGGCCTCGGTGTTACCAAGACATTTACCTAAAAAAATGTTGATTCGCTTTGACTTTTATCGATGTATTTGTAAATAAAAAATATATACTTTTAAATGTTTGGTTAAAAAAAACGCATCTATAATTTTACGCTTTCGAGATATTTTTTTATCAGTTTTTGGTTAAATCATTTTACGCGTTTTAAAGACTTTTTTAAGTCCTAAATATGCAACGTGTAGCTGAAATCTAAAAACAATGTGACGCTACATAGCACTATTTATATTATATTATGATATATTTTTATATATTATTATGATTATATTATGATATGATTTATTCGATTTAAAGTTCACTAGGTTTAAAATATTTCTACCCAATTAGAGGCGTTCGCCTGAGAACACTATGTAAACGAAATCTTCATCGAGATATTGTTCTAAGAAAGTGAGATGGCGAGGAAAAGTTTTATAATAATACGTAAAATTTACTACCAACTATATTGAAACGAATTGATGGTGCATCTATTTGAAAATTACCAAATTATTCCATATAGGTATGTTTATATTTTTGTTTAATTCCTTAATTTTTCTGAAACAAAAATTCGTGTATATAGTTATTTTTATTTCTACCATTGAGAAAAAATGGTGATGTTATAGTACATAACATAAGATCAAATTAAACAACATAAATATTATATTTAAATTAATAAATATATTTGTTCTCCAGAAAGAAATGGAATAATTACAAACAGTTCCTATATAATATAAAAAAAGTAATGTATCTAATATACCGGAGAAATCATACATTTAAATGTTTTATTTTCATTTTTCAAGCAATAGATTTGATTTGAAACCGTTACCAATATTAACAAAACTGACTTTTCGTAAACATATTCGAAGCTTGGTGAGACAAATTACAATAGAGATTTTTACGTGTCTCTGTAGAATAGAGTTCGAATATTTATGTTTAAGCCAAATCCGCACCAAGCAGGGGAGGAAGGGATACACGGCATCCCGGGCAGTCGATTCCTGGAGCGACACATTGTCAAAGTAAAGATTTTTTCAAGTAATTATTGATTCTTCTTATTTCGATATTCAAAAAATCATATTTTTTCCTGGAATATAAATATATGGATCTATTTATTTCTTAGAAATTAGAAAAACACCACAGAAACCAAGGCGGGAGTTGCAAGGTGGCCTCTGCTCAAAAAGAATTTATATCTCTCACCCTTTGTACGCTGGGACCTTTCAAGGAAAAAAATGGGGCTTGACAAACATAATAAATAGGGTGATCTAGCGAAAAGTCCACCCTTTTGGGTGCTATTTTTCTTCCATTGATGTTACGAGTGGCCCAAAAGAGAGTGGCGTTTTTATGTTTTTTAAATCTTGAAAAATTTAAATGGAACCAGGTATGTTTTGCCGTAGAAAAACTGTCTATGTCTTACTTTCTAAAAACCGGATACACTTTCAGTGCAAATCGACAAATAAAAGGATAAGACAAAATGTTTACTTTGTGAAAACGTTTAATTTATATTGATTTATCAAGATATTTAAATAAGAATCAATGCAACTCTTTGAGATTAAGAAAATATAATTAGATATGATGCATGTGTTCGATATATTTATAAAGTTTAAAATTTAGATACTCAAAAGTGTTTAACAAAATATCTTGTTTAATGCCTCCTACTATATTTTTGGTATCCTTTTTCAGGTCGCCCTTTGATCAGGGAAGATGATTATAACATATACCTTTAACGAACAGTATCTTCAATGCCATCTTGGCCCAGTTGACGATAAAAGAAATGTTTCAACATGTCGATATAATTTATATCAGTGATTACAATGTTATGTATAAAACTAGCACTGCAATTTAAAATCGTAATTCGCCCCCCCTGAGCGGGATCTATAGGTCCTTCCTTTATCTGTTTTACATGTTTAAATACCTTTATAACAAAAAAAAATACATGTTTAAATAATTAAATATTTATATACGTATTTTTGTCAGCAATAAAAATACTTTGTTATTTGTATGTTTATGTTAATTGTAGCCCTGAAGGAGATAGAAACCAAACTGTTGCAACGTTGCCAAGAATTTGAAATTATTAGCAATTAAAAGCCTGACCAATATTGAGAACGAGATGTATTCCCTTACGAATATAAAAAAAAGCTGGACGTGACTTCACAATTAAAATATTTCTTTTCAACACTATTATTTTCTTATTTCAAAACTCTACAGGCTGACATGCATAAAAAATATTATGCAAAACTTTTTTCACCTTAATTTTCAATAATATTTTCTTCAGTTCCATACAGTGCACCATAATTTTGTTAAAGTAAATTCCTAAATGCACCAAACCATTTATTAATTTCAAATCGTGTCATGATGATTTTCATTGTTCATATATCGTTCCCTGTATGGAACAACGTAATTAACCCAGTGTCCTATAAATGAGATGGATATCATCTCATCGTAATAAGAATAGAAATTTTGTTATTTTCATAAAAAACGCTACATTTCCTTTTATTGATAATCTGTTCTTCGCGTTAATATTATCACTAGTTAAACACATTTTTACCTAGAAACACATCCATTGAAGTGGCAAAAGGACTATTTAGTATATTTTTAATAGTCCTGATTATAATTCAAGCAACTATTTGAATGCTGATTAATTACTTGTTCCGTAAATCACTTGGTATATCTATAATCAGACCCCATTTTAAAATTATAGGTTACTTATGTTCTGTACTTATGTATGTAAAATTGTTCAGCAAGAACAATCCAGAAACTTTTATTTTAAGTTATTCTGTAGCTCCTGTAGTTTAAGATGTATCTAAATATAAATGAAAACCTGCACACATATTTTCAACCCTTATAAGCCCTAAAGTCTTTTGTGACTTTGCAACGATCCCGTTCAATATACAAATATAATTAAAGAACTGTATTAAAATATATAATACATACAGGTGTTCTTAAATAATATATTTAGTGCAAAAATGGAACCAAAAATAACATTTAAATCCATTTACTTGAAATAAATATGAATGGGGACGTATGATAAACATACAACAGATCAAAGATATTTTCATGAGTGAGAATCCCAGAGATCCATACTATTCCCACGACCACCACCGACTATACATTAATTTAACTCCATTATGTAAAGTATCAAAGTAAAAAACTCGTTAAGATGATTTTAAATATTATGTATGCATATGTGTGTATTCAGTATGTCCCAAATACACAGACAGACGGGTGTTTCGTTTTTTTTTTATAATTTCTCTCGTTTTTAACTAATCAAAAAAGTAATTATAGGTTTACTCATCAAGTTGTAAAAAAATACGCGCCCAACATATATTTTTCAAAATGAACTAGTAGTTTCAGAATTATATAAAAAAATTCAAATTCAAATTTTCAATTTTTTTTCGACTTTGTATTTGTTTTTTTTCTTTTTTAATAATATGTTATTTTGTCACTCAATAGATAATGATACACCTTTAGCTTATAAAATATTTTTTCCGTAAATTCAAGTGTAAAAAAAGATTTTAATTTAAATTTTAGGATATAATTCTGAAACTATATAGTAATCTATATATCGCTACGGTGAGAAAAAATAAACTATCCGATCAGTTAAAAATATACGATGTGTATCATTTAAAAAAAAATATATTTTAGACGTAATGATAAAGTTATTATACATGCATAGATACATTATATGACATTATGTGCGTGTATGAAAAATATTTTATTAGATTTGTGGTAAGAGGAAATGTTTGATCCTCACCAAATGTATATGGCATGAATATCCATTTGTAATTGATACCATATGATAATTTATTTGCAGCAATATTATTTGCATATGTTTTCGTTCTATTGCTCCAATAACGTAATTATTTTTTTTTGCTTAGGCCTGCATCGCTCCAAAGAAGAAACAGACGAACAGTTATGTTGAATTTAAAATTGCGTTTACTCACGACTTAAATGAATGATGGATATTTATTTGAATTTATGTGTACTAAAGTTTGCATCTAAGCTAAATTGTTCGGCGACTTTATCTGCAACTTTATGTTACTCCTTAACGACAACAATTTTGGTAACATGATTGCAGGTTTCTTATCGGCCGAGACTGCGTGAACTACACCATTGGCTTCGTATATAAAGTCAATGGCTGCACCCATCCAGTCACACCATTAATAATGCATGCCTATAAGTTCGTCAATATCAGGTTAGAATATCAGCCATTTTAATTAATCTGGAACCAAATAATTTAATGTTCTTTTAGTGATAATTCATAAGCCAACCTCATAAAATTAAATTGTACCAGTAAGTACAGTTACATAATTTAGAATTTTTACAAATTTTGCAAAAAAGGTACGTTTTAACCCTACTTTTTTACTTTTGCCTAACCGATAAATTAATGAAACGTAGGAATTGTTAAATGTTTTTATAACGAGATTTTTTCGTTGGTTATATGAATATTTTCTCGACTAACAGACGAATAATTGCTTTTTACAAGGTGTTCATCTAAAGTAGCTATGAGTTTTACTTTAATGTTAAAAAGCATAGTTCGTAGATCACCTAGTTTTAAATACTAGTAGTATACAATATATTCTAGGCCTTAACCTTATATTATATTAATAACAAAATTCATACCAGAATAAAAAATCTTTTTGATACAAGCAATAAAGAAATTTTGAAAACGTCATTTGGAATTTAGAACACTGCGTAAATCTATGTACTTTAGCTTACAGCTACAATCAAAATAAAACGCTAATAAATTTCATTGAGAATTATTTTTATTATTTTACAAATATATATAATCAAACTGTGGGTAATGGCAGGCTATAGCTGCTTAATACTTAGTAACTTACAAAAGTTTCCTGCAATCTACTAACATCAGATTATACAAATATTCTATTAGAACACTAATATAAAAAAAATAATAAATTACTGCTCTATCACACTTCTCCAGCTCCCCAGTCCCTGTGATGAAAATGTCTGAAATTTAAAGTCATAGTCAGTAAAAAATAAAATATTTTATCACATTTAATGAACAATTATAAATGTTCATCTGATAAGATCTGTAATAAACGAAAAAGCTTTTATTAAACTTAGTATGTATGTTTGAGTCAAAGCTTGCAAGTAACTTCTGAAGCAGTTCTCGTTATGGGAATTGACTGAGATTTGGCATAACCATAGTAAACGTCTTATACAGAATGGGTAAAAAATAATGCTAAACAGTACAAAACAGTTTACGTTATCGGAATTAACTGAAATTTGGTAAACATACATAAGCTCGATGACAATACAATATTATGATATCCAATCGTGAATGTCTTATACAGGGTGCGTAAAAAATAATGCTAAAAAATACAAAACAGTTCGCGTTATCGGAATTGACTGAGTTTTGGTATACATACATAAATTTGATGACAATGCAACATTATGGTGTTCAATCGTGAATGACTAATACAGGGTGTGTAGAGATAATGCTAAAAGGTACAATATACAATAAATGTATATAAATGTATTTTTTTTTACTTTTCAGTTTAATAGTCTATAATTAAAAGATTTTTTTATATTTTTTTGTCTTTATTTTATTTTTATTTCAGTTGAACGTGTAAACCATTCGTGTAATATTTTTCTTTCTTTCATATTCTAATTGCAAAGATAGTTGGAAGTAAAAGTTCTTTATTTATAAAGGTCTTGAACGGCCAAACAAAATAAGAAAAGACTGCAAGAAAATGCGGCTTTTGTATCTTAATAATTAAATTTAAAAACAAACAAAAAAAAATATATATATATATATATATATATATATATATATATATATATATATATATATATATATATATATATATATATATATATATATATATATATATATATATATATTTTTATTTTCATTTCAATTTTCTTGATTTAAGGTCAATTTAAATTAATATATATATATATATATATATATATATATATATATATATATATGTTGATTTTTACTCCTTCACGGATGGAAAAATACAATGTGTTTTCATTCCGGGTGTACATCCGTTCACTACTGTCGTTCTGAAAAGAACAGTTTTGCTGACGTTTCGCCAAAATCACATTTGGCATTTTCGAAGCTTTCTTTCTCGCGTCCGAATAGAGACTCTCTCTATATATTGGATATTATAAAGAAAATTCCGAACAGATTTGATAGAGGATAAGCAGCTATGTGCAAACGCTATATATTATGGGAGAACAAACACTAGCCCATTTCAGTTAGCTTAAGGAAAATCGCTCTACCAACTGTTTTGGAATATGTTGGTTTGATGAAAATATTATTTTTATAATTTATCACAAATTAAACCAAATTGAGGGCGTGTATGACGAATGGACTTTCGATTTAACTATTGCATTGTTCACTTAAAGTCTCAAATTTCGTAAGGTGAAATTTCGCTTGAAACTCTGAGGTTTGCAGCCAAAAAAGATGTTCCAAAATCGGCCTTCAATATTTATTAAACTATATTGTTCTGATGTAGAGTGGTTTTAATTATAACGTAAGAGCTTACTAATCTAGAATGTAAAGCTTAGTCTGTATTAGACAAGTAAATGGTTGAGTAGAGAGATAAGTCTTAAAAATATGCCCAACCAATGCAAGGAGTTGTTCGAGTTAAGCGTCAAATTAGGCCTAATCATATGTACCGGGTGGTCGAAATTGGTCTGTTTTAACAGAGAAAACCTATTTCCTGACTAGATAGAGCAAAACTGACTTAGGTGTCATGGGCTCGATTTCTGAGAAATCTTTAATGGCAAAAACCACCTGCCGATATTTTCACTGCCAACTGAGATATAGGGCGTTTTTCAATTTTCGGCCATTTTGAAAATTGTCCATAACTTTTTTATTTTGCGGAATATTAACATTCTGCAAAGACATTCTAAAGGCACTTTTTTATGTGCAATCCAGTGGCGTACTCAGATTTTTTCTATAGTTATCCGTTTTATCATAAATAGGCAAAATTTTTTTTTTCAAATGGAAATCATAGTTGGCTATAAATTATAAAAAATGCTCGCGTTTAGCCCTTTTCAGTGATATAAAGTTGTAGGTACTTATTTTCAAAAATAACGAAAATATTAGGTGTTTTTGGTTTACATCGAAGTAGGCTTTGATTTGTGATGACAATATCTCAATTATGTATTGTTAAGATTTATAGTTTGTTAGCAACTTAAACACAACTTTAAATAACACTAGCTAACGTTATTTTAATTATTTATTATTAATTTTTTTTATTTTTTTTTTGTTTACATAGCAAAGTTGAACAAAATTAACAAACTAAACTACTATTTACAGCTACAAGTGAAAATAAAAAATAATTATGAAAATCTAGGTATTTAGTTAGATAGGTTTCTGATAAATATATTTAGAGAAGTTGTTCAAATTGAGCCCCTCCCTGTTGAATACAAACTAAGCATCTTTTGCGTACCGAGTTGCAACTATTTATTAGTTCAACTGGGCTAATAGATGCAAAAGCTTGCCTAGTGGCCTCTTGCAATTCTTCTTTTGTGTGAAAGGTTCTTCCTTTAAATATCAAGTCCTTCAATCTTCCCCACAAAAAAAAATCTAAGGGAGTTAAGTCACAGGACCTAGCAGGCCAAGGTATGGGGCCCCACGTACCAATCCAATTTTCTCGAAATTCGAAGTTTAAAAGATCATTTGTGATCCTTGCATTGTGCGGGGGACAACCATCTTGTTGATAGTAGATATTTCTGGCATCAGCTAAAGGTATGTCTTCCAACAAAGGGACAATATATGTGCGCAAAATATTTACATAATCATCTGCAGTTAAATTTCCATCGTAAAAATAAGGTCCCACAAATCTTCCTCGGAATATCCCCACCCATATATTGAATCCACACCGACCTTGCCGGTCTTGTTGCACAACTACGTGTGGATTTTCAGTGGACCAGTGATATGAATTATATCTATTAAATATACCAGAAGTATCTACTCTGGATTCATCACTTCAAATAATATTTAATGGAAAATTCTCATTCTCCATGAATTTTTGCTCATACCACTGACAAAATCTCAATCTTCTAGCGGCGTCCCCTTCACGGAGTTGATGAACTCTTCTCGTTCTGTACGGTTTGAATTTATGTTTTTTGAGTATTTTTAAAACGGTGGTCTTTGGAACATTCGTTATATTAGCCAATGTTCGAGAGGAGGTGCCAGGATGATCTAATACCTCACCAATTATATTTAGCTGCTGGATTTCCTTTTCTTCCTTTAGTTCATAATGTCTTGTTCTTAACTTTTTAAAACTTCCGTAATTTACTAAATTACTTTTTAATGTTTGATAAATTCGGTTATCCGGTTGACGTCGCTCGGGAAATGTATTAAAATATAATTCACTAGCTGCTTCAGGAACTTCGTTAGATAATATGTAACATTTTAACATATCATACTTTTCATAATTCTCAAACATATTTTGTCAGCAACTTAACACAACTTTATAAAGATAACACCAAAACGCAATAATTACACCAGACTACAGTAATCTGACAGCAATATATTCAAAATATTGAACGCGCGTCATTATTCCAAGGCCTACTTCGATGTAAACCAAAAACACCTAATGTTGGGATTTAAACCAACAATATATAAGTATCTTTATATTTTTTATTTAGATTTATTAAAGCAAAGCTTTTTAATTCGTGCTTTTTAAGCTAACAAAATGCTTCTTTTAGTATCACATAAATAAACGTCGAACCATGTTCAAGTATTCATTTCAAGGTTCAATTCAATATAAAATCTAAGATCTTTGCCGCTTTGTCAATAGAGCGTTCTAAAATCTATAGTCATAACAAATTGTGGAGCCCGTATTTCTGGCTCGTCAGCTTTCTTGAAAAACGAAGGATGCTAGGGGAATAACAACGGCAAGAAAAAAATGGGTCGACAGAAGTGAGTACGATCTCACGCGAACAACTCGGTTTTTTGAGTTGACCGACTTACGCGCGTAAGGTTCACGTAAAGTAACGTGGCCGAAATAAATAGGGTTCGTCGTGCGCAAATTAGCGTAACTTAAACAGGTTGTGGATTAGTCTGTCCATAACCGGAGTTAAATAGTTATTCGTTATTTTTGATCCTACGTTTTAAATTAGTACAAGTATTTTAATCCCTAGTTTGTACATAGCTTTTCAAATAAATGTTGGTGTTATTGTTGTGCAACTAGGGCCTTTAATTTCTAAAATACAACTACGAACATACAGTCCACAAGAAAAATAAACCAGAGAGTCTTCAAAAAAACTTCTAGATCATCTGCAATCGTTACACATCAAAAACTCGACGACTAAACAGTGTTCGAGAAGTACAACTCGATCACCTAATATTTTCGTTATTTTTGAAAATAAGTACCTACAACTTTATATCACTGAAAAGGGCTAAACGCGAGCATTTTTTATAATTTATAGCCAACTATGATTTTTATTTGAAAAAAAAAAGTTTTGTCTATTTATGATAAAACGGACAACTATAGAAAAAATCTGAGTACGCCACTGGATTGCACATAAAAAAGTGCCTTTAGAATGTCTTTGCAGAATGTTAATATTCCGCAAAATAAAAAAGTTATGGACAATTTTCAAAATGGCCGAAAATTGAAAAACGCCCTATATCTCAGTTGGCAGTGAAAATATCGGCAGGCGGTTTTTGCCATTAAACATTTCTCAGAAATCGAGCCCATGACACCTAAGTCAGTTTTGCTCTATCTAGTCAGGAAATAGGTTTTCTCTGTTAAAACAGACCAATTTCGACCACCCTGTACGTATATACATAAAACTGACGAACAAATAAATATTCTTTATTATTATGTAAAAATAATACGTCAAGTTTGATAAAAGCTTAGCCAATTATTACAATAGAGGTTCACGAAGTTTGCATAAGAGATGTACAGGGTGGTCGAAATTGGTCTGTTTTAACAGAGAAAACCTATTTCCTGACTAGATAGAGCAAAACTGACTTAGGTGTCATGGGCTCGATTTCTGAGAAATGTTTAATGGCAAAAACCGCCTGCCGATATTTTCACTGCCAACTGAGATATAGGGCGTTTTTCAATTTTCGGCCATTTTGAAAATTGTCCATAACTTTTTTATTTTGCGGAATATTAACATTCTGCAAAGACATTCTAAAGGCACTTTTTTATGTGCAATCCAGTGGCATACTCAGATTTTTTCTATAGTTGTCCGTTTTATCATAAATAGGCAAAACTTTTTTTTTTCAAATGGAAATCATAGTTGGCTATAAATTATAAAAAATGCTCGCGTTTAGCCCTTTTCAGTGATATAAAGTTGTAGGTACTTATTTTCAAAAATAACGAAAATATTAGGTGTTTTTGGTTTACATCGAAGTAGGCTTTGATTTGTGATGACAATATCTCAATTATGTATTGTTAAGATTTATAGTTTGTTAGCAACTTAAACACAACTTTAAATAACACTAGCTAACGTTATTTTAATTATTTATTATTAATTTTTTTTATTTTTTTTTTGTTTACATAGCAAAGTTGAACAAAATTAACAAACTAAACTACTATTTACAGCTACAAGTGAAAATAAAAAATAATTATGAAAATCTAGGTATTTAGTTAGATAGGTTTCTGATAAATATATTTAGAGAAGTTGTTCAAATTGAGCCCCTATGTTGAATACAAACTAGCATCTTTTATATAGTTGCAACTATTTATTAGTTCAACTATATATATGCAAAAGCTTGCCTAGTGGCCTCTTGCAATTCTTCTTTTGTGTGAAAGGTTCTTCCTTTAAATATCAAGTCCTTCAATCTTCCCCACAAAAAAAAATCTAAGGGAGTTAAGTCACAGGACCTAGCAGGCCAAGGTATGGGGCCCCACGTACCAATCAATTTTCTCGAAATTCGAAGTTTAAAAGATCAGTTGTGATCCTTGCATTGTGCGGGGGACAACCATCTTGTTGATAGTAGATATTTCTGGCATCATAAAGGTATGTCTTCCAACAAAGGGACAATATATGTGCGCAAAATATTTACATAATCATCTGCAGTTAAATTTCCATCGTAAAAATAAGGTCCCACAAATCTTCCTCGGAATATCCCCACCCATATATTGAATCCACACCGACCTTGCCGGTCTTGTTGCACAACTACGTGTGGATTTTCAGTGGACCAGTGATATGAATTATATCTATTAAATATACCAGAAGTATCTACTCTGGATTCATCACTCCAAATAATATTTAATGGAAAATTCTCATTCTCCATGAATTTTTGCTCATACCACTGACAAAATCTCAATCTTCTAGCGGCGTCCCCTTCACGGAGTTGATGAACTCTTCTCGTTCTGTACGGTTTGAATTTATGTTTTTTGAGTATTTTTAAAACGGTGGTCTTTGGAACATTCGTTATATTAGCCAATGTTCGAGAGGAGGTGCCAGGATGATCTAATACCTCACCAATTATATTTAGCTGCTGGATTTCCTTTTCTTCCTTTAGTTCATAATGTCTTGTTCTTAACTTTTTAAAACTTCCGTAATTTACTAAATTACTTTTTAATGTTTGATAAATTCGGTTATCCGGTTGACGTCGCTCGGGAAATGTATTAAAATATAATTCACTAGCTGCTTCAGGAACTTCGTTAGATAATATGTAAGATTTTAACATATCATACTTTTCATAATTCTCAAACATATTTTGTCAGCAACTTAACACAACTTTTTAAAGATAACACCAAAACGCAATAATTACACCAGACTACAGTAATCTGACAACAATATATTCAAAATATTGAACGCGCGTCATTATTCCAAGGCCTACTTCGATGTAAACCAAAAACACCTAATATTTTCGTTATTTTTGAAAATAAGTACCTACAACTTTATATCACTGAAAAGGGCTAAACGCGAGCATTTTTTATAATTTATAGCCAACTATGATTTCCATTTGAAAAAAAAAGTTTTGCCTATTTATGATAAAACGGACAACTATAGAAAAAATCTGAGTACGCCACTGGATTGCACATAAAAAAGTGCCTTTAGAATGTCTTTGCAGAATGTTAATATTCCGCAAAATAAAAAAGTTATGGACAATTTTCAAAATGGCCGAAAATTGAAAAACGCCCTATATCTCAGTTGGCAGTGAAAATATCGGCAGGCGGTTTTTGCCATTAAACATTTCTCAGAAATCGAGCCCATGACACCTAAGTCAGTTTTGCTCTATCTAGTCAGGAAATAGGTTTTCTCTGTTAAAACAGACCAATTTCGACCACCCGGTACATATATTTTTGTTTAAATTTTTTTTGGTACAATAAAGACACGATCTAAATAACTAAAAGTCTTACCCTACTACGAATTGAAGCATCCACAATAGATTTGTTAGTTCTGTTTATGCGTTCAGAAGCCATTAATGTAATTTCATCCCACAATTTAGGATAATTTTTCATTATTTTCCTAAAACTTTGTCGATCTAATTTGTAAAGTTCACAAGGTGTCACTGCTACCACATTGGCGACCTAAAAGTTTATTTGAGTTATCTGTTTTCTCATAAATATACTCTTTGGCACTGGTAGTAAAAAATTAGGTTTATTTAACTTTCTAAAATTTCTAGAAATTCTAATATTTGAACATTAATATTAATTAATAAAATTTAATCATCCGAGTTGTGAAATTGATTATTATAATCCCATTCAAGAAAAAACATAAATTAATAGACTAATTCTTATACATATTTCTTAAACCTCTTTTGCATATGTATCAAAAATTCCACAAGCCTATCGAAGAAGGAAGTGACGAGTCAAGAGTAGTACGCACTCGATTACGAATTTAGTGTTATATTTGAAAAATTGCTTTTTTGGTTTTCAAGACAACTGCATATCCAGTATCGCATTTTTTATCATTTCTCAATCCATGGAAGTGATATCTGCAGTATAGCACAACAAGAAATAGGATTCTTCTTGTTTTGCTATAATACATGTATCACTTCCATAAATAACTTTTATATAGAACTTATTTCATATATTTTTCAGATCCGCTTAATATAGACCACTTAAAATGTTTATAAAATTACGTTACATATAATAATAGAACGTAAAAAACATTATCTTAATCCGGCATTAAAGTAATAAAAACAGTAGACATTATTTTCGAAGTATTAGACATTAATTCTCTCAATACATGTGTGGCTTATTTGTAATGAACTTTATAATTAGGCATTGGTTGGACACTGACTTAATGAAATAAAATTTTAAAGATAGAATAAAATATTAACTTTTACTTTTTAATATTTTTTTTTTGGAATTAACTTTATTTTTTTATAATTTTTTGTTTATTGTCTTAGGTTAGCCAATATAGAGTTATTATTAGGAGTTGATTTCCTATTTATCCAAAACTATGAAAGTTAAAATATTTCCAAATACAAATGCTACTAAAAATATAAAAGCTCGCAAAGAAGTGATTTGTAAATGTCCACACCATCAAAACTTGATAGGGTGCAACTTTTTATAATTTTATAATTTTCAGGGGGGATTTCACCTACTGTTGCTGTCGAATGTCGACGGGGTCTCAATCATAAGAAGTAAACAATAGATAACTTATGATGTATAAAAAATACGGTTGCTTTTGTTAAGAATTTTGATTGAAAAATCTTTATGATGATAAAGTTTATTGACTGATGACCTGTAGAATTATTTTTCTTTCATAAGTAATGTGGTGACTGTTAAAATATGTTCTTCAATAGCGCCGCCGCGCCATTTAAAATTTAAATGTCACTTATAAAATACTTATAAGAAGGACTTTCATTTAAAGTATAAAAATACAGACTGGCCCACCACATACAAAGAGGAGTTTAGCTGCTATATACGGATCGGATACAGCTACAATCTAAAAATATGTTTATTCTTTATTATATATATAAATTATCCATTAATTGTTAAAAATGTATTAAGGCTTACCCATGCATAACTTATAGGGTTCGAAATATTTTAACTTTTTTGAAAATATTCATTTTTCACAAATTAAACACAACACATGCTTTGAACTATCAACTACAATAGTTTGTCATTTAATATTATACGAAGTGTACATTGATCAGTTTTTTTTAATCAATCATTTATTCCCAAGAAACAATATTGTTTATAGTAGTGAACTAATTAGCGATAGAAAAATATAAAAATGTATACACATTTTATATTTTTATTTTTTTTTATTTATTTTACCTATTTCAATCGTAATTAACTCCGTTATTTGAAATGAGATTCTCAGTAAATTTTTACATCAGGAGTGAGTACATATAATTCCCTATTCAAACTACTTTAGGGTTTTTTATATCTAGATGCAATATATTTTTGGAAATTTTTTTTTTGGCATGCGTAGTGGTATAGTTTATTAAGTTACCAGTATCATTATTAATAATAACTTAGTATAAAGTAGAATTTAATTATCTATACTTTTATTATATCTAGCTTTTGTAATTTTATAGTAAATAAGTATTTTCATTATTGTGGAGATCATAGAGTTTTAAAGGGGAAGAGGCAGCTAGTGCTATTCAACCCATAAGAATTGTTTTAAAATGACCTACAGAAAAATTCACGTGGGATAGTGGAGAGTAAAAAAATACTGGTAATCGTTCCAATGGCGTACGTAAAAAAGTGTATTAAAGAAAATAATATCTATTCTAAGTTATTTGGACCGATCTATTCAAACTTTTTATATTATTAAATTATGAATAGTTAAGTGCATTTAATTCATGCATATAATATGCAAGAACTGATATATTAATTTTTCACACTATAGGGTCGTGGCTGGAAAAATAATACGAGTAATAAAAAAATGTTTTTCTATATGCTAATTCCCACCGATACATTTTCTTCCGAAAACTAACAACTATAATTTTAAGACTACGACTTCGGTCACATATTTAAATACTCATAGGAAATTTACCCTTATTGTAGGAGAAAATAAAATACCCTACAATTTTAAAAAATATTAAATTGAAACTATAACCTAGTAAAAATGTTTCCTAGGTATTTTTTAGATATTAGAAGTGAATTTGTTTGGTCGTTCATGATTATTTATCTTGATTTTTTTTACATATCAAGTTAATTTTACTCCGCGGACTGCACGTGGGGGACGCCATTGAAGTTACCGAACTTACTCCAAAAAATCGCCTTTTTTAACTTAATTCTAAAAACTATACACTTTTTTTCTATTTTTCGGTTAGTTGTAAAACTTTTGAAAAATCACTTAAAATAGTGAAATGTTTTCAAAAACTCACAGAAAGACAAAACCGTCAGATAGTTTGACAAAATTATCAGTTGACGTAACTCCACAAATTGCAGTGCAGATTGAGTGGAAAATAAAAAAATCTCCTGGCAAAATCAGTATTTTTACTTTTCTTCGCTAGAATGTATATTATACGATACAATTTTTCATAAAAAAATTAAACCTACTTAAAAAATGCACTAAACAGTGAAAAATAATATTTTATTCCACCTTGAAAATTTTTCTCCGTGAAGTCGGCGTCAAACTAATAAATATATTTATTTATTTACATTAACCGTCTTACAGAAAAAAATCCTAATTACAAGATTGTGAAATACTACATAATTAAACTTAATAAAAGTAACATTTTACCTATAAAAAAGAAAACTAAACTATTAACCATACAAGGGTAACTACATCGTGAGTTTTATTGGTATAAGACTCTAAATTAGTAAAATGGTTTAGCGCCGTAAAATAGATCTAAATTAATTTTTAGATTTAGGACGTTTGTTCGAGGAGTTAATTTTAGAGCGTAAGCAGGGGCAGTTTATCTTATCTTAATACAATTTCTGCATGATTGTCTTTAAGGTTATCAATAAGAATATGTGTAGTTTAAAAAATTATATTATTCTTTATATTTACGTAGAATTTTCCACCAATTAAAATGCTAAAAATGGCCCTAGTATTTATTTATAAAGTAACAAAAATTTATAAGTACTCGTATTTTCTTAAAGCAGTCCGAAAAATTGAGGCTGGAAGTTCTGACTGCATGAAGAGATACAAAGTAGATTAAATTAGAAAAAAAGTTAGTTCATCAGTTAAATCTTGGAATAAATTGTAGGTTAATACATATAGGATGCCCAACAAATTGAAAAATATTTTTTTGTGAAAGTTTATAGTTTTTAAATCGACTTTGTTGAGATATCCGGTTTAAGTACAACAAATAAAGATGTTAAAAATTTTTATTAATTTTTTTTTCCACAAAATGTTGTTATAAAGGCATATTTCATTATCTGTACCTCAATTTTAATAATTTTAGAAATATTTTCCCATGCCTTACGAACTCTAGCAACAAAAGAATAATAAAATTTTCAAAGAAAAAAGCAAATTGCCTAAAAACTAACATTAATAAGTTGATGCCGTGTAAATATTCATTCGCTGACTGAGTTGTAAACCCTGAACCTTCAGCCTAATAGACGCACCATACTATCACTACATCGCAGACGTTAGTATTTAAAATAGTATGCTTGTAAAATCCAAGTGATATAACTCTGACGAACGTCTAAGTAAATTAGTTTGAAATTTGTTCATTTATAATTTACCCTTGGAATATCAAGAACTAAGGCGACTTCTCCGAAATATTCGCCATCTCTTAGATAACACAACTCTTCATCTTGAGGGCTGGTTACTAGAACGGTTCCTGACAATATAAAACACATGCAATGTCCTGAAATGTTTAAAATAAATATGGATTAGATGAAAAAATATTTAAGGTATTTTAATTTGATAAAAATCTCCATCAATACCCGACTTTTTTATTTTAATAAGATTATTTGCCGGGGCTGCAAGTTGCCCCTCTGTACGGGGTATCTATTGACATTTTGCTCACTTTTCCCTTCAGTTTCTACTTTTTGAAATATAAAAAATCTATACATTAATATATATATATATATATATATATATATATATATATATATATATATATATAGTTTTTATTTGATGTTATATATTACAGTAAATATATAACTTGTTCATATTGTTGAAATCGTGATATTATGATGACTCCAATGAAAAAATACTAATTTTGTGATGTAACATCGCCATCATAAAATTCAGGTACAGCATCACTGTAGCCCTTGGACTATTATAAAAAGCAGGCTGTCAACTACCTATTTTGCCAACTTCGACTATGCTTTTTTTTAAATATTTGGCCATAGCCATTCTTATCAATAATCTTTGAAAACCTCTTTAAAATTAATTTATGTGAATTAGCGATATAAGCGTCATGATTTTGAGCAATCTTTTTGTTAGTTCGACTTGATGTCGGGGATGTAAAGTTTTAATTATGACATTCCTACATATACAGGGTGTCCGGATTTGGTTGCAAAAGCAGGGTATCTCGCATATTTTTAAAGATAGAACCTTGCGGTCTTCACGAACCTGAGCTAATTTTTTTGTGAAACTCATGAAGCCGTAAACAAAATTTTCATAGCCTTCTTCGTTTATGAGATACAGGGCGAAATAGAAAATTTTGCATTTTGGGACCCCCCTCGTATCTCGGTTATCCTTTAACTTAACGCAAAAGGAAAAATTGCTGCTTATGCAGTTTTTTACGCTGGATCCAGTGGCGTAGTCATATTGTTCATTTGAGTTATTTTTTAGATATGACCCAAGGTTGTGTTTTTTTAAATGGGACACCCTGTATATTTGTCCAGAAATTGATTTGTCCTTTTAAAAGCTTCTCAAAAATATATAATAGTATGGGTCTATTTTAATAAACAACAACCAAAATCCTAATTTTTATAATTATCCCAAATTTTGCAGTAGGCCATGCAAAACGATGCCGTTTTCTTTTGTTTTCTTGGAAGCAAATGACATTTCCCAATTTTGTACGCGTATATAAAATATAGCGCTAGTTTTTTGTATTTATTTATTGTGTGAAAATATATTTGTATTATTTTGGAAGAAAACCAAACTTTCGAACATTATGAAAAGTACGATATGTTAGCTTGTTTTATATTAAGTAATGAAAATGTTGAAGCGGCTTCTGAGATGTATTTTAACAGGTAAATAGTTAATTTTTAGGTATGTTGAAATACTATTGCTTAATTTTTATTTAGATATCCAGAAAGGAGGCAACCTAATATATCCACTTTTTATCGGATAAAAAAGAATTTACTTAATCACGGATCATTTATCAAACCTCGTACGAAAACATATAATAAAGAAAATCGGGAGGCTGAGGAAATTACGGTTTTGGCTAATGCAGAAGCTTACCCTACAAACTCTTGTAGGGCCAGTGAAAAGAGCATAGGGATTCCAAAAACTAGAGTTCAAGAAATTCTAAAAAAGCACAAATACCACCCATACAAATTTAGGCTCGTGCAGCACTTACAGCCAGGGGATGCAGAGCGTCGGGTAGTCTTCTGCAATTGGTTTCGAGAAAGATGCGATATGGTTAGAGATTTTGAAAGGAAGGTTATATGGTCAGACGAAGCACATTTCAGTAATTCTGGTATACTCAATAGGCACAATAGTAGATTCTGGTCCCAGAAAAATCAACACCAAATATTCCCCAGAAGACAGCAGGGCAGGTTTGGTCTAAATGTGTCCTCCTTCATATTAGGAACACATATAAAATTTTATATATATGAGGGATATCTAACAGCCAATCGCTATATAGAAATTTTAGAGGCAGCTAAAACAGGACGGTGCTCCTGCATACAATTCTGTAATGACGAGATTATTTCTGGACAATAATTTTACCAATCAATGGATCGGAACAAATGGATCTATAAGATGGCCCCCTAGGTCCCCAGATTTGTCGATTTTAGATTTCTTTCTATGGGGATATCTGGAAAATAGAATTTACAAAGACCACTATGATAATGTTCAAGATTTAGGAAATGCAATAAGAGAAAATTTTCGCTATTTACAAAATCATCCCGTTATTTTGCTTAATTCCCTAAAACGAATACGAAAAATCAGTTTGAACAGTTCTTTTGATTTCCTTGGTTACTGTAATTCTTACACGACAGTTGATTTTTGCTGAAAGGCTTGTTACATAATAATTTATTTCTGTTTTGTTCTTGTGTTACATAAATCTAGGTAGGTGGTACTTTTTTGGTGCGAAATTATCAATACATATTTTGATAAATAGATTTAATTACATATTTATTTTGTTTTATTGTTAGGATGTAGATATTGTTAACGACTTTAAATAAAAGGCAGCATTGTTTTGCATGGCCTACTGCAAAATTTGGGATGATAATTATAAAAATTAGAATTTTTGATGTTGTTTATTAAAATAGACCCATACTATTATATATTTTTGAGAAGCTTTTAAAAGGACAAATCAATTTCTGGACAAATATACAAGGTGTCCCATTTAAAAAAACACAACCTTGGGTCATATCTAAAAAATAACAACTCAAATGAAAAATATGACTACGCCACTGGATCCAGCGTAAAAAACTGCATAAGCAGCAATTTTTCTCTTTACGTTAAGTTAAAGGATAACCGAGATACGAGGGGGTCCCAAAATGCAAAATTTTCTATTTCGCCCTGTATCTCATAAACGAAGAAGGCTATGAAAATTTTGTTTACGGCTTCATGAGTTTCACAAAAAATTAGCTCAGGTTCGTGAAAACCGCAAGGTTCTATCTTTAAAAATAAGCGAGATACCCTGCTTTTGCAACCAAATCCAGACACCCTGTACAGAAGAATGTTAACTACTTTAAGTTTACCTCTTTAAATTATTTTATAAATAAGAATATATAAAGAAAAACTATTTTCAATGGATTCAAATATTGTGTTTTTTTACTTTTATACTAGTTAGGAATCACATTTTCTTTAAATTTTTATTTTTTATTATTTCACTTCACTCTAATATAATCCCTATAATGATTCTAGAAACAAAATTAACGAATCAATATAGAATTAGTGAATTCCAAAAAGGAAAAAATAAGATTACAAAATGGTCCACTTCTGGAAATTAAAAACTTACCTACAAATACAATGTAGGTATAAATTACAGATTCATTTTTTTTAAATAACTTATATAAGGATTGAAACTAGCTTAGTAGAAATATTATATACGATCCACGCCCACGTTTGCGATGCCTTTTTAAGCTAAATAAAAATAAAATCTGTCTAACCCCACCTTATCACCCATTCAAATCGCGCTTGATCGAATTTTATGACCCAAATAAATCTTATTTAACCCAACTATGTGACATTTTTAAACGTAAAAAATATCCATGG
Source organism: Kuschelorhynchus macadamiae (assembly GCA_030620095.1). NCBI lineage: Eukaryota > Metazoa > Arthropoda > Insecta > Coleoptera > Curculionidae > Kuschelorhynchus > Kuschelorhynchus macadamiae. The sequence continues at coordinate 145,794 of JAUTXW010000113.1, forward strand.
AACCTAACCAATTAGTTTCTTTGAAATTACCTGTAACCCAATAATAGTCAAATCTAGTCTGACCCAACCCCCTGTGACGTAATTTCTATTCAATACAATAAATTACACTGTCGTCATTCGAGCGATTATTGAACACAATAGAACGCCTATTACCGAAAGGGTCAGCCGCATACTAGAATGCTCGCCGTTTAGGCTATCCCTACTGAGACGGTGTCGTCTCTTGAACAATTAAATTGAATGAGTTATTATCAATGACGTATAAAATGGATAGACTCAGCAAACCCATAAGGAACTGCTTCACAGAATAGATCAGTCATTGTTTAACAGATTTTTGCATGAGTGGAAGAAAGATGGGCTGATCTCATAAACAAAGTATCCCAGTAAACAACCACACGTTAAAAAAACGTTTTTTTTTTACTACTAACCATTTTAGATTTACGTTGAAAAATCACGTCGAATCGACTCAAAAATGTCGCGCAAATTAACGTGGTTTGTAACCATTTTCTAAACGATTATTTTAAGTATAAAATTAACGTCGGTAAAACGTTATGTATATAATTATTTAAAAAGCTTAAAACAACCAATCTAATTAGGTTTGGAGCAACGTGTATTAAACGTTCTAATTTATTTTACTTTCTAACGTATGTATATTAGTTTAAAAATACGTTTTATAAGTAGTTATATAAACGTTGTATAAACTATATACTTTATATAGTTTATAGTCCGCGGTCTTGGGTGCACAATTTTTTTATTATTGATTTCTCAGAAAAACTTATTCTGGATAAAAGTTTCTGCTTGAAGAGAAAATATTTTTGATGCTGTCAAACATCAGGTCAATATACAAGGTGGTAAAACACAAAAATATTGGTTTGACATTTTAAAAATATATGAAAATTAAATTTCTGAGGCAACACAATTAAAACAGTCTGAGAAATTTATTTTCCATAAATTTTTAACTTTTTAAAACAACATTTTCGTATTTTATGAACACTGTGTAGTGTGTATATATCAGACTCAATTTTTGACAGTATCAAAACTATTTTTTCTTTAGGTAGAAACTTTTATCAAGAATAAATTTTGGTGAGAAATGGATAAATACTTTTTCCTTCTTGTGCACTCAATATCTGGAGAACCATACTATATGATATCCGATATAAGGTCATCAAAGAAAGCCAAATTTTGTAATTTGAATTATCGATTCTCCTTTTCAGTGATTTTGCGTGAAAATAGAAACCTTAGAAAATATGTCTCTTTAGAGGTGCATAACCATTTAAAATTATATAAATTATATACTAAGTAAATTAATTTAAAAAAAAAAAAAAATCTAAACTTTGCCTTTAAACATGGATAAACAAACATTTATTAATAGGAACCTATACTCACTAATGAAAACATCAAAATAAAACTCTACGTTTTTTGGGATTAATAAACGATTTAATATAAAATAATAAAATATAAAAACATATATGTCTTTTAAACTTAAAATAAATAAAAATAAATACCTACTACAAGAAAACGGTAGTTGTATTTGTTAATCCTTAAGGCAAAAAACATATCCACTAACAACATTGAATATATAAAAATAAAATGTCAAAATATAAAAACAAACTTTTAATCCTAAAACAGATAAAAATACTACAAAAAAACGGTGTTTTTGTTAGTTAAGGAAAAAACATGTCCTTCAGTCAGTCTATTTATTATATTATAAATATTTATTTAGTAGGTACCTACTCACTAAGAATAACATTGATCACATCAAAATAAAAATAATGTCAAAATGTAAAAACAAACTTTTAATCCTAAAACAAATAAAAATGCTAAAACAAAACGGTATTTTTGTTAGTTAAAGTAAAAAACACGTCCTTCAGTCAGTCTATTTTATTATTCAGTCTATTTTATTATAAATATTTATTTAGTAGGTACCTATACTCACTAAGGATAACATTGATAACATCAAAATAAAATGTCAAAATATAGAAACAAACTTTAGTCAGTTTATTTATTATACTAAGTGGAAAGCTTAACTGGAATAAATTCGAAAACAAAAAGGCAAAGCTTTTTTTGGAAAAAAAACTCGTCAAGTTACATTTTAACTTTCATATAACATTTTTTTTAAAGAATGACGTCTGTCAAAGCTACGGCGTCACATTTCATAATTTTAAATGGCAACATGGGTCACTTGATAGCTTATTTGAAAGGCCTATTATTACATAGTTTAATCCCAAAGTTTCATAATGGCAGCCAGTTAAAAATCGCAGTTTTCAAATTTTGAGGGACTGTAAAATCCAAACCGATTGACTTAAGAGTTTTCAATAATGTTTTTATACTATTATTTTGGCGTCAGCTTTTGCTTTACTCGGAAGTGAAGCGTGGTCCATTTTTAATACTTCCGGTTAAACCGGAAGTTGATTTTAAAATCATTGCATAAGATAGATTATTAAAAACTAAGCTGTGCATGTGAAAGCCGTTTTGGTCTAAGTCAATCGGTATAGATTTTACAGCCCTTCAAATTGTAAAAATTCTGAGTTTTAATTGGCCGCCATTTTAAAACAGCTAATTATAGAACTCTGGAATTTTTGGGGGAAAATTAAGTAATAAAAGAGCTTTCAATTAAGCTATCACATGACCACTTTGTTATTAAAAATTATAGCTTGTGAAGTCATATCTTTCAACAGGTGTCATTCCTTTTGCAAAATAAAATCTTTTAAAACATGTAAGTTAACGGGTTTTTCGATTTTTCTAACTTTGCCTTATTATTTTCGAATTTATTCCAGTCAAAGCTTTCCATCCTGTATTATAAGAGTCCGTAGGTAACTACTTAATGAGGGTAACATTGATAACATCAAAATAAAATGTCAAAATATAAACACAAACTACTACAAGAAAACGGTAGTTTCGTTAAGCTCTAATTCTAATTATTATTTTTAGCTTGCAATTGCTTCCTTGCTTTTGAATATTTCAGCCACTGTTTAACTGTTATTGCGATAGTCTCGTCGTTTTTTTCCCCCGAAGGAAAATTTAATTTTGCAGCTTCTAAAAAAAATACGATTTAGTTTTACAACTTTTAGTGTAAAGTGGTTTTAAAGTTAAAATATTTTAATTTTGTCAGGAATATTCCAGGTTCAAATTATCAGTGTTGTGCTAAGACTGGCCATATTGGGTTAATTAAATAGTTGCCACCCTGTATAGAAAGGCATGGATACCAAAAAAAAAAAAACTTACCATATATAATATTCATAAGCCCAGTACTTTCAAAAGGTGTCTTATTGTGGCGGCCTTTCCAATTAAAAGAGATTCCCAGTTCATCTTTTATTAAAAACTTCATTATTTTTCTTGTAGTGCCATCTACCCCAGAGCCGCCCAATGCAGCCAATCGTCTAATCTGAAAATATGTATGAATTATTGTAAATAAAAAATTTAAATAATTACAGACACTTTTATGCTTACCATGTATTGGTAGACAATGAGATCGTCTTTCACTAATTTCTCGCATTTCTCAAATTCTTGTAATGTATTTAAAGGGGACGTTGGCAAATTTTCCGGGGCCACTAATTTTTCCAAAGCCAACTTCTTATTATATCGCAAAACTTCATTTAAAGTTAATAGTATTTGCTCATTGGTGGATTTCAAGCTTGCCAAAGCTTTTAATACTGTATCTTGAAATACTAAAAGTAAATTAAATCTTATTACATGTACATATGTATGTGGTACTAACAGTGTATTTGTAAGGGATAAAAACAATATACGTGACGCTGACGTTTGTGTAATAATTTAATACTTAGTACGTTGCTTAAAGATTATATACCTTCATTACTTCTGATTTGTGGATCGCTCTCGGTGCTACTGAGAACGGTAGAATTTGTTAAAGTTGATGCCGAAGTAGAAAACGAACGTGTTTCAACAGTGATCGGAGCAGTATTCATATTTTCGCCTGGAATAATTATGATGGGAATATCGTCAGCCTCATTTAACATATCGACACCTGTAAAAAATGAGCAACATTATTCTGATTTAAGTTTATTAGCATGAGTGACTTACTTTGGTCAGCAGTAACATGTTGAATATCAGAATTATGTGCATAATTTGCAGTTTGTTTGAATTTCTTTCGTAGAGGTCCTTCATTTTCGTCGCTGCTACAGTCCGCTTCATTGTCTGATGGTAATTGCAAATGTGACTTCAATTTTAAACTCTTATTTGAACTAGCATTTGATGCCGCTGCTGACGATTCATCGCTAACTAGCAACATGTCCAAATGTTTTTTTGCGGTAGCGTAAGACACTGCAAAAAATACAATATCATTATACAATATAGTAAAATAAATAATAATACCAACCTGTTTTGAAATGAATCTTGGAAACTTTGTAGTTTGGCCAATACTTATTTGGCGGATTTGACTGAGCAATAATTTCCTCGATCTCCGTAGTATTTGTCTTTGAAGGCCAGTAACACCTTGATTCGTTTTTTAAAACCCATGACAGTGGAACGACAGCCACTTCGTTAGATAGTCCAGGTGAAGAAAATTCAACAACTGCATACATTTTTCATCAGCTTTCTTGAACTAGAATACATATTATGAACAAAAACAATAACAAAAAATTATATATAGTATATATATATATATTATTATATATATATTACACATTATTATTGTATTACTTAATGCTAAACACAAAAGAGCTATAGAAAATAACAAATCTAACTTAAACTATCCAAAAATTACCGATAAACCTTATAAAAATAAATAATGTAGTAAACTTTAAATATGCTTGTTTGTAATTAAAAATTATTGCATGGTTTTTATCAACATGATATGGGCATTATGAAAAATTAAAATTAAATTTGTGGACTTAGGTTTTGTTTAGTGTGGTTTAATGGAAAAAATGCAAATCCTTCTTTAAATGGTAATAAAAGTCCTTTTGCAACGACATCATCTAAATAAAATTTTTCCGCACTTTCTTCCCTGAGACCTTTACAGAAAAAAGTATTTAATTTTGAAGATTTTATAGGTTGCTCATATAGATCATAACGATATGTGAAGGAAATACCTTCAAAAAACAGATCGTCATTTGAAAAATTAATTGTTTGGATTAAACAAATTTTATTTGATTTTAATATAACACAATTATCAGGTTGCTTGATCGTTAAAAAGAATGATTCAAAAATTATTCTTTTACTTCTAAAAAAAGTAACTTTATCAAACTCATAAATGTGATCATATTTATATTTCAATAAATATTGTTGATTTTTTTAAGTGGTTAGAACTGTAATTATTTTCGTTTGTGGAGGAACATTGCTCATATAGGCGATTATAAACCTGTTGTAAAACATGCTTCCTTAAACGTATCCGCCTTTTCATTAACCCCAAAAAATTTTCGAAGGGAAAGCAGGTGTAAGAATTAATTGATCCATACATTTGAACATCACTAACAACATGAAGAAGAGAATGTACATTATAAACAACAAAATTTTCATCCAGGGCTACAGAAGAAATCGAAACAAATTTAGAAAGAAAGGACTTTGCTAAATCAATATATTTTGATATTAGTTGATTATCAGTTAATATAAAAACAGCACAGTGAAGTAAAAGAAAATGTTGGTATTGAATATCAGAAAGCGCGTTTTTGAAGAGTATTACTCCATAATATAAAAGAAAACTGCGATATTCCACAGCTTTCCATTTTGCAATAAATTTTAAAGATCTAATTTTTCGAACAAAGTCTGAAGTAATGTGTGGTATAAGTAGTTCAATTTGGGAATTTATTATTCCTACATTTGTAGCCGACAATCTATGAGGTTGTTTTCCTTCAATATAATAATGGAGTAAAATTCTTCGAGTAACACCCAGAAAAATCAAATGCATTGGATCTAAAGGGAATTTTGAAATTAGATTAGGACAAACTTCAGATAAAGGAGATCGTTTTTTAAAATGTAGATTTTCTTTCTTTAACAAATCTTCATAATCTTTATCATTGTATGATGGATAAACACATATTGGATTGTCAGCAAAATTAACACGGTGGTTTTTGTACGTACCAATGATCTGACACTTCTCACATGCATACTTACTTGTGTGTCCAATGACACATTTTAGATAGGCCCTAATTGGAGCATCGCATAAAAAGCACTGTATTTCAATAATGAAATGAGTATTATTAAAATTGATTCCTTTAGTTTGAAGTTCTTTAAATTCAATAATAAAATTTTGTAGATAAACCTCCAAATGATCTGGTTTACCATATCCATAAAAAACGCCAACTACAAATGGACTGTCATCGATAAAATCACTACACAATCCTAATATTGGATACAATTCTTCGTTAGAACTTTTAAAAATGGGCAAACCATCTATGTTAATTTGAATTTTTATCGTAGTAATATTCTTTTTAAGTCCAGATTGCAATTTTTCAATTATATTTTCTAAAATACCACAATAAAACATTTCTCCATTTAACAGTTTTAGAACGTTAGGTATGTTTTTTGGAGTTTTTAATAATGATCGGTAATCTTTGGGTACGCCTATACAAAAAGGGGAAATAATTTTGATCAATGAATTAACTGCATTTGAAGTAATATTAAAATGAAGTGCCCAATTTTTTAATTGTTCGTTAATTACTATTTCTTGGTTTTCTTCATCACTACTAAGGGAAATATCACTACTGCTATTGGAGTTACAAATGTTAGTATTACTGCTATCGCATAAGCTTTGGAGTAAAGTCAAATCGCTGTTTGAATCATTCGCCAAATTCGTGGATGTAATATTGTGACAGTAATCCCTATTAGTTGCTTCCAAAGTAACCTCTTTATTGGTAATGGTAATAGTATTTTCCGATCTATCATTAGTACCAATTTCATTGTTATTATTGGTATTATTATTTATCCGGCACTGTTTTTTAAGGTTTTCAAATTGCTTTTTACAATTCCTTTGAAGTTGACGTTTTGAAATTGGTTTAAATTTTGACCTTGAAGTCATGTTTATTCAACCCAAGCCAAAATAAGCCTCTGGTAAAATCCAATTCTAAAAAATAATTAGAGAATATAGCTATATCCAAATTAAGTATCCACCATTGGTATCTTTTATATTATTATTATTAAAGATTTCAAAATTGTTTACATTATTAAACTGGTAATATGTTTAAGATTGTTCCCAAATCTATATACAGGATGTTAATAATTCAGGGGTAATTCTGTATATAAATATATATAAAACTGTCCCAAAAATGCTTTGTTTCGGACGTACAGGGTGTTAAAGTTTTAATTTTTATTTGATTATTTTTGTCCACTGGGTACATTTATAGAGAGAATTCTTTCAAATTTGATACATATTATACCGCGAGTAATGGGTCGAAAACCCTAAAATTTTTGTATTTAAAGTTGTTTTCTATCTCATATTAGAATGCCCCAAAATTGCACGCAAAATAAAAAAAAAACTCTGTAACCAGTGGACAAAAATAACAAAAAAAAAAATAAAACTTAAAACCCTGCAGTATCTCTGAAACGAAGCATTTTTGGGACAGAGTTTATAGAGCAAACTGTCATTATTTTCTCATGCAGAATTACCCCTTGGAGTTTGTCGCACTTATTTACTAACACCCTGTATATATAATAGTGTAATTTTTGTGTCACTCGATCCATTGCCAAATGTTTCTAATATAGTTCTTATACACTGAGCTTTTTTACAAGCGTCAAGTTAACGTTAAAAAAAAACGTTTTAAAAACGTTCGCCTATAAAAAAGTCTTAAGGAGTTATTCTTTATCATATACCTATATATTTGGTAATTCAGTTTCTTTGTGTACTTCTCAACTCTATGTATTATATTTGATACTCAATACCTAATAAACGAACTAAAATAAAAAGATTTATCTAAAACAAAATACAGAAGCTGAATGGAGCTAGACAAGGCCATGCATTATTTTGTTAAATACCTACACACTTATTGTAGTTTGATCAATATTTTTATCAAAAAAGGATAGTATAAATTAATCTTACCTTTACAACAACTATTTGATACAGGAATCACTGTTTGGGCCACTAAATTTGAGATAATTTTACAGAGCACGAACGCACCACAGTTCCGGCAAACAATAATAACAACTGGTGGTGGTACACACCCTTCCCGCAAAGGCGAAACGGCGCGCGGCATCCTAGGCCGGCTGATTTAGCCAACGAAAACCGAACTAAAATGTCACGTGATTTGGGGTGGATAATTGTAAGGCTATCTAGACGTTTAAGAAACGTTATAAAAAGTTGAAATCACAACATAGTGTGAATTCCCGCTTGTCTGGAATATAAGCCAATTAAAATTGAGCACAAGGGTCATGTGATTTGGCGTGGTTAAATTTAAGGCTATCTGGACGTTTAAGAAATGTTATAAAAAGTTGAAATCACAACATAGTTTGAAATCCGTCTTTTTTCAAAAATAATTCTACGTTACAAAATTAGTTGCATAAAACGTCGAAAAATTAGGTTTTTAAAACGTTTTCAATTACAACGTAGTGTGAATTCCGTCTTTTTTCGAACATATTCCTACGTTTCAAAAATATTTGTATAAAACGTTGAAAATTTTGGTTTTTAAAACGTTTTCAATTACAACATAGTGTGAGTTTCGTCTTTTTTCGAACATATTTGTACGTCACAAAAATATTTGAATAAAACGTCGAAAAATTGCGTTTATAAAACGTTTTCAAACTAATCAAAACCTTTTTTTGTCGGCTTAAAACGTTATTAAAACGTTTCGTAAACAATGGTTTTCAGTATACCAAAATATAACCGTCGATTTTATAACGTAAAACCATTTTTCAACCATTCAAACGTTAAATATACGTTATAATAACGTTTCGATGTTTACTGGGGTAGGAAAAGTAATAAACAATGCACTAGAAAAAAATGTTACAAATCACTACTTCTAATTATTCAACATTAACTTATATCTATGGTAGGAACTAATATAATGTAGGTACTTAGGTTACATTCAACTTCGGCAGTTTTTATTTAAGGCTGTTTAAAAACGAGGCGAAATATTTTTTGTCCAAATCGGGCATACAACCTGCCATCATTTTTTTTATAGCGTTTATTTTATCTTCCGAAAGGCTGTTTTTTATAGGTAAATTTTGTGGTTTTAGCGTCATCATTAGAGATTTGAACATTTCATTCGTGTTTTTGGGGTTTTGTGAAGCCTTATTTCGCCGTGCTGTTGTTCGGTCGGGTTTTAAAGTTTCCTTTACAAATTCATCAACATGATTTAATTTGTATTCAATTTCTGATAGGCTCTGGGTAAATCTTAAGGCGGCAACTTTAGAAAAAGGAATTTTATTGAACAATAGTTTCTTGGAGCAACTTTCGTAGTCTTTAAAGTCATCGTCTTTCATTTGTAAAATACAGTAGGGTTTTTTAGTGTTTTTGTGTTCATAAAACTTAATGGCGAATAAAATTCCGTTTTATTCATGTACGTTTCAATGCTGCTGTGTGCACTGTCGACCTCTTGAATAGCACTATGGCCAGGTACTGAATATTTCATTGTCATACTGTTTAATTCTGGATGATCTCTCATTGCATCGATTATTGCAAATGAAATAAAGGAATTTCGGTTCTGCGAAACACATGAATCACTCCAAGTAGTTAAATCCGTTATGTTGTTGTCTTGCAAAACTTGGTCTAAAATTTTTCTGAATGCACTAGCCAAAATATTTCCACTTCTGCCTTGTTTTGCTTCTGTCCAAATAGCGCAATACACTTGCCCAGTGGTGGAAAAATGTCCGGTAAGGTTGTAAATATTTAATTTTTGAGAATAAAAAAAGTCGCCGACTTCAGAACGAGGACAAGTGATGACATTTTCCAAATCAAAACACAAAGTTGGTACCTTATTTTCTCTATCTTTGTTTCTTTCTGTTCTCATCTGATTTTTAATATTAACATGTGTTTCGTACGATTCTTTTTCTTCAGATGTAAGTGGGTCCTCTTGATTTTTAATTTTAAACGATTCACATTTTATACACCTGTCTTTTTTTGGGATGTGAAAACCATAATTGAACTCCGTGGTAAAAACGTGGCGATAGTAGGACAGCTTGGCAGCAGTAATCTCCTTATCTTCACACCACACCTTGTATAAGTCACACATTCTAACGATACTTAAATTAGATTCTAAATATTTTCTTTTCGTGTTCTGTCTGCAGTAATGTGAGTCTATAACAGGAAAACTTTTAATGTGATTTATTATTTCTTGTATTTTTGCCGTGTTTTCCTCTGTTGTCTTTTTTAATGCCTGGTCCTACATGAGCAGTATACACAGGTTTTTGAGATATGTTATAGGTCCCCAAAAAGTATTTCTTGCATACTCGTATGTCTTCTCCTTTTATTTGAATGAAATACTTAAATGAAAAACATCTTCGTGACTCCTTGTCCCCGGTAGTCTTTCGGCCTTTAATTTCTTTTTTAGTAAAATTTTTAAGAAACAGATACTTTTCATTTTGGGTCAGAGACCAATAAGAATCAAAAGCTCGTTGTCTTTCTTCTTCTGATATTTGTTTAGCACAATTGAACTTGCATTTCTGTAAACAGTTTTTTTTGTTTTGAATCTTTCTTGCCTTAACCACTTTTCCCCTGACGTTTACATATTCTTCTCCTGACTGACACTTCTTTCTTCGAACATTAACTTTCCATTCATTGGGTTGTGTTTTGCGCTTTCGCGATCGTTCTTTCTTTTCTTGTTGGACATCTACAGCATTTTCGGGAAGGATTTCTGCTTGATTAACAACAATACATTGTTCTGTTAATTCGTTTTGTGTTGTGACAGGGAGCTGATTAATATTATTTACGACGTTTCCTTGTTCGTCAAAAATGTCGATAGTAATGACTTCACATGCAACTGTTGGACTTTCTGTTTCAATGACTCTACAAAACACATTAATGGATTAGTATACATAATTATGGTTTTATGTACTGAAAGAAAATTGCGACTAACAAATTTACTTACCTTGGATTACTTTGCGGCTTACTGATATCAGTTACAACAGGCAGATCATCAAATTCTCCCATTTCATCAAACATTTCAATTATTTGGCCAGGATTTTTATCACAACTCATGTTAATTTGAGAAGGGCTTGGAAAATTTTCCACTTGTATGACACTAAAAAAAATCAATTAGGTAGTTTAAATAAAGCATCTACCGCAAAATCTGAGCTTTAAATCTGAACTTACTTCTGATTATTATGCGACTCATCCGAGGCATTTACGGCACTACTTCTTATTGAATTTTCCAAATCCAAGATGTCGTTCAGCACTGAATTTTCATGAAGAGTGGTATTACCTTGACATGGAATTATCATATTATTTGTAACGGTTACACTAAAAACGCACATTAATGAGTGTAAGTACTTACACCAAAAATAATAAGTAACTTACTTTTCAGTTATATTTTGAGACACATTACTGAAGCTAGTGTTTTCTTCTTGTGTTTGGATAGTAAGTTGATGTTTATTAGTGGTATTAGAGTGGTAATAACCATATTAACGTTTTTATAGTTGATGCCTGCATCTTTATCTGCAGTACATGCTAAATTCCATGCTAAACAGTGTTTAATTGTTATATTAATATAAAAAAATGCATGGCATGTAACTTACCCATTTCCAGTATTTTGGAACTTCATGAATGCATTAGGTATCAGGTATTTTGTCGATATTTTCACAAAAATTCGAGTAAAAATTTCACCACCGCGAAAAATGGCGCGAATTGATATTGACAATTGAATATTGACATTTTTATTGATTTTCACTAGCAGCTTCGAGAACAAAGTTCTATCTGCATCTAGATTTTGACAGATAGAACTTTGTTATATTTTGACCGTAGATGGAACTCTGTAATATTGAAAATGCAGTTTAAATGCATGCAGTTAGAACTCTGTAATCATGTTATTTCGGTTATTAGTACACAGATGGTGCCACTATTACCAAAATAGTAAAAATAAAGCAGATACAACTATAATACATTAAAATCTGAATTTTGGCAAAAAATGCAGTTAGAACTTTGTTATTCTAACGCGACGATTTAAGAAACAGCTTACAAACCAAATTAAATTTGGGATGTTGTCTGGGGACCTTGGGGGATACCATTTGACATTATAAACAGCTTTTTGTTAATATCAGTATTTATTAAAATCACAAATCAGAAAAATGCTAATACCTATTTATTTATTATTAGGTATTTCAATAAAATATTGATATTTTATAACCATGGTAACTTGGACATTGGTTTGTCATATTAAATCAAAGTGACTTTCAGTCTTAAAGTTGGTTTCTAATTTTTAAAAATGAATGAAGCCGACTGTCAGGTAGACATGTTAATTCTCAGGGAATGTAGAAAAAAACTACCGCAATACCGAGCGCAATACTGAACTTTCAAGCTGAAAGAATCCACCATTTACCCCGGAAATACCACAGGGTGTTCAAAAGGATAGAAACTAGGAGTCATCAGATTGGTTATCCAAAAAGCGCAATCGACGAAAGACCCAAAACAAATGAAGATGTGGCGGTTCCAGAGAACTAGCTACAAACGTTGGGATAAGTAAAACATCCGTGCCTAATATTGCACGATTTTAAATTCCATTTCTACGATATTAACCTACATCGAGAGCTGTACGGACAAGATTTTAAGAAACGGATGGCCTTTTGTCACTGGTTTCGACGATGGATTGCTGCAAATAACTTATATTTGATGAAAATATTGACATTGACATTAACTTATGTTTTGGTTATAACGTAGTTTCTTATGGAAATTATGAATCTGAAAAGAAAAACGTACCTTTCTATTTGAAATCTAAAACTTACCTCCCACCGTTCAGAAGTGGGAAGGGTTATAAAGTTGAATATTCAGTTCATAGATGAAAACATGCTTAAACAAATTTTGCAAACTTCCACTAATAAATATTAACACATGTATTCTTGAAAAAATGTATCCTTTAGTGTGGAAAAAATCTCTAATTAAACCAATTTTGAAAGGAGCGGAATCCACAGATTTCAATGACATCAGACCTATTAATACATTGTCATCAGTATCCAAGATAATTGAAAAACACATCTCCAATCAACTCACTTTCTTTGTAAAACCATCCCTGAATTCCAGTCAGGTTTTAGAAAAGGATTTAGTAACTGTACAAGTTTAGTAAGTATACTTAATGACGTTCGCGCAAATGAGGAAGGAACAAACAGCACATGCATGACCCTTTTGGATTTTAGCAAAGCCTTTGATACACTGAATCCCATTATGCTCTTATCAAAATTGCATTATTTTGGGTTATTTAATAACGCTCTTGAATTTTTCAGAAGCTATCTAAATAATCGAGAAAGTTGTATTGTAGTTAGTATAGATTCAAAGAAACTTACTCCGATTTTAAAACTATCACACGAGGAGTCCCGCAAGGCTTGGTGTTGTCGCCGTTAATATTCTCAATTATGTTTTGGATATGTTTAAGGAAGTCAGACATGCAAATCTTCAACAATATACTGACGACTCCCAACTATATACCCCGATTAATAGGTTTGATATAAGCACTAAAAAAGAAAACTTAATTTCTGATCTTAGAAATATAGATATGTTTGCGAAAAATCATAATCTAAATCTAAATACATCAAAATCAAAAATATTAATTCTAGAAAGAAATAAAAACGTTAGAAAATAACCTTTTGAATAGCTCTGAAATTCCTATTGTCGACTACTGCAAAAATGTATGTATAATCTTTGACAGATATAAATTCTAAATTCCTTCCAGAAAGCGTCCAATTGATAGTAGATTTGAGGCCTTTTAAGATGTTTGAGTATAAGTTTGAATAATTAAATTTATATGGGTTAACAGGATTAAATTTTAAGACAATATTTACTAACAGATCAACACGTCTCTAAACTTTTCTTGAAATGTTTTCATATATTGGACATTTTTAGCTATGGAAAGGGGAATGGCCTTTTTTTGATATAAATACACCCTTATTTCACATTCGTACTTTTATAGATATAAACAAATTAAATACAAATGATTCTTTAAATTGTATTTTTTGTATGTAATTTGCAGATATCTAGAGTGTTTCCTTTTCCTGAACTTAGCACTAACTTTTGTCTTTTTTTTTTAATGTGACACTGTATATTATCGACTAACATAGGGTTTGTTCACCATATAATTATTGTTAAAAGTATTGTTTATATTAAATAATGGCAATTAAAATCTAAATATTTCAAAAATCATCGAACCAAACGTTATTATAAAAGGTTTAATGATATTTGCTTCAATATTTCGATTTTAATTATCATTAAAGATAATAATTATAATCAACATAAAAACGTTTCGTTCAACTTATTACAAAATACTGAAAATATACAAGGTGTTACATTAAGAAACTAAAGTTACTGTTGATTTCAGAATAACGGAACATCCAGTATATCTACAAACTACCAAAAAAGAATTTGTATTATTTAGAGAGAGATTTTTGTAACAAGTTTATATCTATAAAAATGTAAAAGTTAAATTTAATTAGTAAACTAATAACACTTGTGTATTTGTATAAGTATTTCTTCGGCATATAAAAAAATAACATAAATAAGTCTGATGAGCTAAAAAAATAAAAAGCTAAAAGCTATTTATTTACACTTCTCATTGACTTAAAATATTATCTTCCACAGGTATATCAAGCTCCCAACGAGTGGAGCTTTTCAAACCGGTATTGTCAGCGTTGGTACGCATCAGCGAGGCCTTTCCTCCATTGACGGATGACATTGTCAATCTGCTGATGCAACTCGCAAAAATTTGTGAAAGCCAAGCTTCGTTGGCCAGCCACTTCGACAGTCAAAGAGGAAAAGGACTCGAAATTTCGGCCCAAGAGAGCTCGGAACTCTGTGATTTGACCAAAAAGACTTTTACCGAAATTCTAGATAAAAGCGTATTAAGGAGCACTGTGTATAGACAAGAGTAGAATTAAGACTGTTTTAATACCTTTGATTTTAATAAAAATAGAATAAGCATTTTTTTAATTCTGATTTTGTCTAGTAAGGAACAACTTGTTCCGCCTTCAGTTCCAAGATGCATCTTCAGGTATTAACTTTTCCCTAAATGAAGTGAAATATACTTTACTGAAGTGGGGTTCACCGTTATAACTGGCTTCCGTGGCTTTGATTAACAAAGGAAAAAACCTTAGCCATGACACTGACAATGGAGCAGTGTTCAGAGCTTTTCCTTAAAAGGCTGAGTTTCTTCGAGCTGTAGTTTTATCTTTTTTACTTACTAAGGCTTCCTATACATCCGACTAGTATTCACTAGAAATATATCTAAGCATCGATTTGTAAAAGAGAGCAAACTAATATATAAAATTCATGACTTTGAAATTAATAATTTTGAATGTTTCATTATCATCATTTCTGAGAATTTGTATATAAAGTTTGAATATATTTCATCAACTTAAATGTATCTTCTAAATTACATTCACTTTAGTAACACACCAAAAATCACTTCATTATATTTACAATATCACCCTGCAGTGTAGATCTCTTGTTAATAAGACTGGATTTATGATTTATGGGCCCCTACAGCATTAAGTATTTAGGGGCCCTAGAGCCAGAGCAAAATTTGGTGGGACAGTCCTTTAGAAATGTCTGAATAAAAATAGTCCTTCCTTTTATACTTCGCCCATAAGTAACTGTCATTTGTTGACTAAAAAAATTGCACCAGCAGTAGGGCAATTGCCCCTTTAGGCCAATGGAATATCCGGCACTGGTTACTAACAAAGTAGAAAAAAAAAACGTTAAATCCGACTTCTTTGAAATCGGTGCAGAGGGCATAAGAAAAACGAGCAGATCAGAAATCTATTTATGTCGAAGCAATATTGATGAAATTGAGTGATTGAGTAAATTGATTTTATACTTCTTCTGTTTGCAGCTGACTTAAAACTATTAAGACTGAAAGTGACTGTAGGTATGCTACAAAATAACTTGTATTTGTTTGGTCAATGGTGTGATGTTATTGGATTATATGCTGAGGAAGTGCAATACAATTCGTTTTTGTAGAAATAAGAATTTTATCGATTTTTTATATAGTATCAATGACATAAACTTGATATCTGTTAATTATCTTAAAGAGTTTGGGGGTTCAAATGCTGGCGTTATTATTAAAATAGGTCGTGACCTATTCGTTGACCCACTAAAGATATTATACTGATCTTTAGCGAGATCTCACCCTGAGTATGCATAGACAGTGTGGTTACCACTCTATAAAGAATATAAACATACACAATTGTCAGCATAGAACATATCAAGACTAAATTTATTAGCAGCCCTTATTAATGAGCTTGATCTGCAATCATTGGATGAGTGATGAAAGTTGCCAGATCTTAGCATCATATATAAAATAGTAAATGGTTGCATCGGCTATCCACGCCTGCTAAGTCAAAAATTCAGTTCAGGGTTCCAGTGCCTAATTTAAGGAGAAATGAGTTTCTTTTTTATTTTCATTCTTGAACTTTCTGAATAATCCTTCCATAAATCTGTTTGGAGGCTTGCCAACCAGCTTCAAACAAGTTGTTAGCATGTTACAAAAACCACTAACGTATTTGCTGTATTAGTTATGTGTGATTAATTGTTTTTTTTTTTTATCCTTATGTACCTACACATATTTTTTTATTAAAATGTAAGGCGAAGTGAGTGTAATTATAATGACAAAAACCTGAAATTTTATCGAACGTCTAAACTTCTTATTCATCATCAAGACATAAACAGTGTGATTATAAAAATGTTAACCCCTTTTACTGCCCATTCAATAAATAATAATTATGGAAATGTGAAAAAAAAACTAATTTTATTCTATTATCAATAGAATTGGAAGTTTTATACTTTTATAGGTCCATAAAAATACTTCTGGTTAATATTTGCACAAATAACAATTTACTTAGAACAATACATATTTCAGTCTAAATATCTAAGGGTTTAAAAAATAGATACACTATATAACATTAAAACAATAAATATTTATGTTGTTTTAAAATCAACAAATAAACACGAAAAATTATCAATATTTAAGTACCTGTTATTTAAAGAAACAAGTTCTAACATTACAAAAAAATATCGACAGAGCTAAACATTGCACAATTTACTTTTACAAGTTTTGATAAAAAAAGTGATTTTTTTTTCTTAAACCTTCTCTACTAAAGTTAAATATAATTTTCTGTACTTACATGGAATATTTTAACTGCAACTAAGAAAAACCACATTTTTCAGATCAGTAGATATTAGAATATATATACAAGCAATAAGATTAACCAACTTAATCCAAGGAATAACATAAGGTGATAAAATTAACTTGTTTTATACATCGAATCTAATTTAAATGAATTGGTGAAAACAAATTTTGCACAATAATTTGTTTTAAATGTACACATATATCATTAATTTTTTTATTCTATTCTAATTAAACAACCTTTATGTGATAAAATATCTATAACTTAAATAAAAAAGTGAGAATGAGCAATTTCCTAAATTTACAAATAATATGGTCTGGAACTCGGAATAGTGTGTCAAAACCAAGAAAAGAATATCATTTTGATAATGTTATTCATATGAGCAAAGATCACAATCTCATCTTGAAAACGTACATCTGAAAGTGTTTTATCAGTTCATATGATATATCAGTTGTTTTAAATTAAAAATCTATAATAAATTCACATCTTAGCTTATTGACATATTTCTTATTAACCTAAACAGTAAGGACATTCATTTACCATTTAACATCTTTGTTAAAGTTAATAACTACCTCAGTTGAAAACTGCCTCCAGCCTGAGTCCTAATATCTTATTTCAAGATTATTTTATACCAAAATGATATATAAGTAAAAAAATCTGTTTAAACTTTATAAAGGGTTCTAAGTACTCAAGATTAACCAGATATGCCCCTTACAAAATAGTGATGATATTTTGCACAAAGGTTTTTGGGTAAATCATAAAAATAAGCTTTGACTTCAGCTAACCATGCGTTCATATCAAATCTGTTTTTTTGATATTGAGTATAGTCTAACATTGAAACCCAAATATTCGTCAATTCGTTGATGCGCCAATGCATGTGAATTGACAAATCGCATCACTGAGTAAGTACCGGGCTTCAAAGGAGGAATCTGATCTGTCAAATATGGCCAGATATTGTTGCCAATTTTCCATTTATGTTATAAGTAATATCTTGTCGCTATTTTCCGACGTAATACTGATTCATATACAAGAAATTTGCTAAGTAGTAGGGGCTCCAGTGATTCTTTTGTATGTAATCGCGTTTTAATTATTAGACTGCGTTTTTTGTTAACTTAGGTTAGGTTTTAAAACATTAGTTCTATCAAACAAGCACGCCATAACAATCAAAATTGAGAATACAATCTCTGATCTTGCAGTAAACTTGGCAACAGTGGTCTATCTTGTTTGTCATTACTATAGTACAGGCTAAAATAAGGAAATGATAAATTGACATGTATGAATCTCCAGTTGTCAAAAAATTGCCATTGCATACAAGAGTTTAAGGTAAAACTACAATAATGAAAAATTATTTCGATAAGGTTTTAAAATTCTGAGGCAAAACAAATCTCCCAAAACAAAGAGACCTATACTGAGTTTTTTTCAATTCCACTGGAACCCATGGTACATTCAGGATCTAATATACATAATACTCATTTTGCAAAACTCAACTTCCTGGAATTATTCAGAGTTATAGATAATATACTTAAATTTTAGACAACCCAATACCATGTACATAATAAATGTATTTAAATGAAGCAAAATTGTCATCAGGATATGTCCTATTCATAGGAGGACAGTCTGAATACAGCAAATGATATTTGTGCTTTGATTAATCTGAAATAATTCTTTTAAATGAGTTTTATAAAAAAAAACAATATCTGAACTTCCGAAAATGACGACCCTACATAAGTTTATATCCCAGGTGAGACCAAGTCATTTTGACTTTTGAATAGGCCAAATAAACACTGTAAAAACTACTTCAACTTTTTTTCTGTTCACCATTTCTCTGTTGTTACTATTGTTAATTTGCTAAATTTACTACAACAACAAGCTATTTTTGAGTTTTAAACAGGTCCACTAGAAGAGCCTGTTCTTGCCGTTTGATCGTTTTCATTTCCAAAATCTTATAAAATTCTGTTAATTGACATTCAGGCAGAAGCTTTTTACACTGATCTACAAAATTTTTTTGTGGCTCAATAGGTGTCATTACAACTTTCAGTATCATTTCTGCTTTGGTCATGCCTAGAAAAAATAATACAGAGGTTATTAAACTATAACGAAGGTACAAAAATGAAGCAAACTCTTTAATGCAGTATATATGCAAAAAATACAAAAAACAGGTTGCTCAGACAGGTCTTAAATAAATTTAATTTACCAATTGTGGATCACAATTATGGTCTCAATATGATATAATTTAAATTTAGATGTGCTCTCAAAAAGATTGTTTGATTTGAACAATTAGTACAAAATTGTTAACAGTTTAATAACTTGACCTGAGATATTATAATAGGATCTATGGTAATTAAGGCTTAAGAAATAAGAATCTATTTCTCAATACAATTTCGCCAACCAATTATGGTGGGCATTAAATAAATTTTAATTTTTAGTTTACTGTGTTGTGATAGTGATAATGCTTCCAGCTTGTTTTTTCTCCTGTCTCTAGTGTTATTTTTAAAGATTCATGTTACATAATATTGATATATCTTTGATTCATATTTGTAAAAATGTAATAGAGCGATCCTGTATGTATTACATAAATAAATAAGTAAATATATCAGTGTACCTACCTTTAGTCACAACTTTGGAATATGCAGCAGGGGCAGATCTATTTATTTGAGATGCAATTGATGGCAAGTTCAGAAGAACTGTTTTCAGCATATGAGTGTCTAATAAAAGTTGTTCAGCACCTGAAATAAAAAAATATTCAAAATTATTTTGTATTAAATATTCAAATGCACTGTGCTAATTCTAAACAATATAGAAAATGTAACTGTGTGACTTTTCATAAGATTTCCTTTCATTTACCCATAATTAGTGTAAATGATTCATCTTTATGGACTTAGTATGGGTAGTCTGCTTGACCTTACACAAGAGAGCTACAGTGAAGAATCAATAGTAAATTTCATCACTTTCAGTATAACTCAATCTGTTTCGATCAAAATAAAAGCTTGCTGCTTATTTTAGCCTCTTTAGGCCAATTCTGATGAAACCTACAACTTAACAGAGGTTCTGAAGTGAAGTCATTTATCACTGTTTCGACCACAGGCACACACGCCACCCTCGCGCTGTTAACTCTCAGATTATGCTGGAACTTTTGCTGCAATCATCAGATTGATCGCGTACAAATCTCTTCGATCGTCAGCAACTTATTAATTAGGCGAACATCGTTTTAAATTGCCAACTGTAATTAATCGTCACATAGCAGCAATTACGCACGTTTAATATTTAGTTGACACTCGACGGTTGTCATAAAAACCGTGGATGCTCAATCGTATCTGACAATTTTTTAGTTGCACATAAAGTACGAATGTGTGATATGCAACATTTTTGAAGTTTCAATGTCAATGTCAAAACTGGCAAATATTAAACGATTTGTTGCACTACACGACTGATTACAATTGAAGACGATTGGAGACAATGGAGTGAACTGGGAAGCCCCTAAAAATGTTTTAAGTGCTGCAGACAAAAAAAGTTCCCACTTTTGCTGTGTTGCATGCACAGACATTCTTCCCCGTTGTCTGGACTGAAAGCTTAAGTATGTTAAACTACAGAATCATAAGATCTATTGTTCACCTGAATGCCAAGAAAAATTCACCCAAAATGAAGATATTTTGCTTTCATTTAAAAAAGTAATAATTAAACTACAGAATGAAATAGAAGATAGAAACAATTACATAAGAGACACCAAAGATTATCAAGATATTCAACTAGCTGAAAAAGAACTTATCGAGAAACTAAAGCTCTAAAAACACAAACTGATAAGCAGTAAGAAGTACCTAATCGAAGCCAGAAATGAAAATTATATCTTTGAAAGAAAACCATAATGAAAAGTTAAAGAAAAAATTGACACAAGAGACACAGCTGGTAAGATAAATTCTGAATTGATTATGAAAATTAACAGTTTAGAAAAGGATTATGATATATTCCTAGAAGAATGAAAAAGCCAGAAACAGAGGATAAGAAAACCTAATATAATTGGATTGAAGAAGGAAGACTTGCAGAGAAGATGGAGTTACCAGCCCAAAAGAACAAGGAAGTAAGGGATAAAAAAAGACTACTTATAATTGCGATCAAAAAGGTTAAAATTTAAGAAAACAGTTAGGAAATTGTCTCAGGTTTTGACAATAGAGACATTCAAGGGACAGCAATAATGAATATATTCAGTATACCTTCCGTAAGGATCAATATCGACCTATATTTCCTAAAACCACCAAATTTTTGAATAGTACCTTTTATTATGACATATATAATCTACTGCCAAAAATAATAACATCATTCAGCAACAAGAAATGAAAAAGAGCAAAACGTGATTCTATAACCTTCAAGAGTTTGGAAAGTTTCAGTTAAAAAGATAGCCTTCATATGTCGGTACTCACCTTCAGTATTTATAGGTTTGCATTTATAAATGCTTTGTATAAATTTGGGAATAAAACTGTTGGCGAATTTTATGCAAAATTGAGTGAAGTATTTTCGGGAATGGGCCAAGTTATCTCTTATGATTGGAACAGTCGTTTTCAGGTGAGTTGTTATTGCAGTAATATATGGACTTTGGTCTCCTACTGCGTCAATATTTTGCCATGGGATCTATAAATAAAAATTGCAATCTCATAATGGTTAAAATTTTCATGCTTAGTTTTTTACACTCCTGTTATCACAAATATGTATATTAATGATAAAGATATTAAACTTATACACTATTTAGACATACTACAACAGTACTAAAGCAGTTAAAAAAATATATAAAATATACATAGAGGATTTTCTTAAACTATAATATTAAACATTTCTAAATTTCAATAAGAGGGTCTATTATTCTTTCTCATTCAAAAGTATGTTTAACTAAGAACATTTAAAATAACCTAGACAGATACCTAACCTTAAAGTTAATATAAATACCTTTGACATTGCTGTTAGTGAAGGTTCACAGGCGTTCTCCAAGTCTTGCACTAACAGCTGTATGCAGTTTGAAATTACCCTAAAAATTATACCAAGTTAAAAATGAATATTTGGAGCAGCCATTTTTTATACCCACTTATGAAACTGGTCCTTGTTCTTTAGACAAGTCGATCTGTTCTGTCAGTTGCGGTTCTATTTTTTCTTTAAGTTTGTCTTGGAGCTGAGTGGTCTCAAGGCAATATTCTGCAGTTGTCAGGATACAACATATTTTCGTCTGTTCTTCTTTTGTAAATCTATGTCAGATAGTATTAACAGAAACAATTATAAAAATATGAAACAAGTCTAAATTAGAATTTTTGTGAATGTGAATGAAAATTTGAAGCATTCAATGATGCAGGTGACCTGCTTATAAATTAATAAGGACAATGCAACATTCAGGCCATAATTAAAAAACTGGCCACAACACATAAATTTAAAAAAAGTGTGCTGTAGCAAAAAAAACTACCTTGTAACCTCTCCTTCTTTCAACAAGGAAGAAAAATTTTGGATCAGCCCAGATGTTGATATTTTCTGTAAATCCTTTGTGAAGTTCTGAACTGAACTGCCTAGTGACTGTACCTCTATTTTTGGCAGGTTATTTTGAAGCAATTTTTCTGAATATTCTTGCAAATATTTTTGGAATGTTCTAGTTAGGCTAAGCATTGACTGGCCTCTGAAAATCATTGTATATTAATCATAGTGTTACAAATTGTTTCAGTTTATATTTTCGAAAACAAATATTCTTTAATTACAGTTATTTCCACATTAAACAAACTAACATCAAATGAATGGGTAGTATTATTTCCTAAATAAATTAATGGTCTCTATATTACAAGAAATTTAAGAAAAATATGACTAAACAACAATACAAAGATTTGGAAGTTGTATTATTTTAAATTAAAAAGCTAACTTTTAAGCAAATAAACAATATACCTATCAAGCTGGTTACACTGGATCATACTTTTCTTATAAAAGACAAAGAGATCAGGACAGGAAGGTAAAATGGCAGCTTGAGTTTCTGTATTTTCTGTAGGTCTGTGTTGTTCTCATCTTGTACAAATCTGTCTATCAAATCAGCCAGATTTCGATCTACACTGTCTATATATATTTCCAGATGAGGAATAAAACATCTCCCTAAAAAATAAACAGGCTGAACTTCTTAATAGGCAATATATATTTTTTCAATTAAATTTAGTATTACATATAGTTATCCCTCTATCTTTTTTACCACTCTGCATACCGATAAGCCCATTAAATGGTGAATTCATCAAGTCCACCTCTTCACCTGCTGCTTCCTCTTTGAAGCTACTGCTTCTTTGAATACCTAAAAGGCCAGTCTTATCACTCATTAACTTTTGACTAATACTCTGTTCCAAATTTTCTCTTAGTGTAATTCCGGTGAATCTTTTGGAAAGCAGATTTTCAAATGCAGAAGTTTTTTGGATTGCATACAAAAGTAATTTCACATCAATTTCAGATTTTCTCTTAGTCACAATTTTTGACAGTTCTTCCCGGGTGTTGTGACAAAATTGAACTGCAATCCTTTCAGAAACTTCCCAGTTCTGAGGAAACATATTTCCTAAAAAAAATATCCTTAGTCATACAATTTTTGATTTAATTTTCTTATTAAAGATATCAAACTGTTTTAGTTTAGTAGATAATGGTAATAGAGCAATAATTGTAAGATTCATATGACTTACCCAGTCTGTCTTCAAATTCTAAAAGATGTCTCTTGATCCAAGCATATCTCTTGTCAATTTTGTCCAGCCACGCTGTGTCCTCTGTTTCTTGAAACAAGTGATTGTATTCTTGGAGTTGTAAAGCCACAAACCATTTTAAGAGGTCTCTTTTAACCTTTGGATCCAAAATAGATACAACAAGACATGCCTGCTGGAGCTGTTTATTAGGAAGATGGCTTTTAGTACTTGTGCCTTGAAAGGCTTCCTAAAAGAATACTCTAAATGATTTTAAAATAGTTTATTAAA